>JAMXBB010000012.1:55811962-56110060 GCA_024138015.1 Lumnitzera littorea | reverse complement strand
TACCATTACATTTTAAATACGAAACGTGGAGTTTCGTTATGAAATAAGTTCTAATATGATACCCGGATCTGACTGTACCGAAAAATCTCCAACCCTGACTTCGGAGGGCGTTAAATCTGAGTTACATGCAGTACCTAGTCACCTGCATGTATTTGTTTGGCATACTGCTTGTTCATGCATTCATTTGGTTGAACTTAACTGTAGTATAACTTGATTGCTGTATGGTTGAGGGAAAATATCTCACTAAGCTAGTAAGCTTATACCCTTGTAGACTTCTCTTGCAGGCCGACTTATTCGTGGAGTCAGGCCATTGTATGCCCGAGGTTAGCTTTCTCTACAGGGTCAATGTGGGAGCTGTTTGAGGGCAGAGAGTACTTTTGATTAAATGTAGATTTGAATGTGTAATTTTTATATTAGTCTGACTTTAGACATGTTTTAAACTCTATATCTGTAAACTTTTATACACATAAATTATGTGTTATGTTTTACGATATTATTATTTGTCATGAAATGATATTGCTTAAGCTTGCGTACTTTTGGTAGTTAGTAGTAGTTGTAGCCTTGTGTATCGTATAAAAGGGTCGTCGATTGTAAGGGAACTCAATCTACAATCCTTTGTACGGTATACAGCGATTGCCACAACTAGCCCCCTTGTGTCGCGACAGTATAACTTTCTTAGTTTCCTAAAATTCCTTGAACACTTAAGTCTGACGTTAATGGTTACTTCACAAAATTAACATCTAATAATCCCACTTGAAGATCAATAACCAATACTCCAATCACTACGACAATTACACAACTAATGAACAACTAACCACACTATTTTTGCATATCGAGAACAGGGGAAAACATAGCACATAACACTTCTCAGCTACTAAACTCCAAAGTTAACAATAGAACCATTATCACATGAGAGTAGTAACAAACCACTCCAAGAACACAGTAGTAGAATCCAGCTTCGAATGTAGCTAAGCTCTGATACTAAGATGATATGGATTTCATAGATGAATACACATACCCAATATCACGCATAACCAACAGGGTGAGTTCGAGCTGTGAGATGGCTTAAAGAGTAAATGATAGTCGAAGGCTGAGTAAGGGTTCCCATGCATTGATGAAGGATATGACGTACCAATGCCTCACACAAACTTGGGTCACACTTGATACAATGCACAAGTATGGCCGAAAGTCACTCGCCTCTAGTCTATGCTCAAATGAGCTAGATAAGAGTAGCTTAAGAGTAAGAAGGACACTTAACTCAAGAGAGTAAAAGTTCAATGTATTCTTTGTATTTGATTATTACGATTATTACATTATGTGAGTATTTATAGTACCCAGTTAGGATAAGTCCTAAATAACAGAAAATTACATAAATAGATCCCTAGTTGTTAAGAAAAGGAGAATAATTTATAGGGAGAATACGTAATCATACAAAAGAATATTCACTGCCAAAATGGATAGTACAGATGTTAGGAAAAGGCTAGTATGCGTACATTTTACTATCTATAGTCCTAATAACACAACAATCTGAGAAGGTAGATCCTGATCAAGTCAGTTTGACGCCGGCAATTCGGTAACTTGGTCAATTAAGACTAGACTGGGGATGGTTAGGGAGAAACTCATCTTTGGGGTTAGCTTTGGATGGTCAGCTCCTAACTTCTATCGGTTTGGCCTCGACACTATAGGGATGGTTATATTCAAATGTGGCACTTAGACTGGTGTATTGCAAAAGGTTCAATTCGGCACATCGATTGGTCACCTTAGCAGCATCTTAGATGGCGTGGAGAGCAAAGTAGCTTGACAGATCGACTAGGATAAGCACTGCTCCTCACCGCTTAACTCACCTTAGATAGCTCGATGAACCACTTAAGAAAGCCCTCGAGCTCAAGAGCACGTGATCGGTCCTTGATCCCTATCACTTCCTCTCCATACTCTTCTACATTTACTTCCTCATCATCTCTTCTATCTCCTCCAACTCCAACCTTCATCTAGCAAGTCGATTTGCAACTCCTCCAGCTCAATCGAGTTAAACTGGGTGGTGAGCTTGGCTACCTTAGCAATATCATCTTTTAAGAACATTCTCGAGTAGATTATGATGTGGTATACCCTATGGTTACGACCTGTTAACTTACATTGCAGTAACTAAACTCTCAATAAGAATGGTGAGTCAATCAAGTTTATCATCGATTGAACCAAGAGTGTTATTACCATTTTGACCTCAACCAGCATGAGCACCATTACTCTAGTCACTAATAATACCTTGAACACTTGAATTCAACATAACGTAATACTTCTATAATAGATTAACACAATAAACAACTTTACTTGCTACCCAAAACCTTACTAACACACTTTAATAATTTCAATCACTTGATACTCACTCAAATACAATAGAAATGAACTTGCTCTATTTTCGAAGTGAAAAATAGAGTATAATAAAGTACCAATATGGACTGCACTTACCAACACACGAACCTCTACTTGACAACTCACTATTTCAGAACTTACTTCACACGAACATATTGCAGCAGCTACAAATGAAACATAGCAGCCAATAATAGCAAACACAAACAAAAACTTTACTATAACCTAATACATTCCTTTGTTGGAATGGCGCTTTGATACCAGTGAAGTTAATGCGTCTCTGGAGTCAAACACATAAAGAAGCACCATAATGGAAGGAACCAAAAGAAAATAAAAGAGGATTAGCAAATTCAAGCAGCTACCAATCAGATATTACACACCAACTGGTCCTATTCAATCTACAATTTGCCGAATGTAACTTACTAGTCTAAACTATAGAGTTACTCACCACTACTCCTTACTAAATAGAATAGATAAGAGTTAGAGAGAAAATGAGAATACTAAGGCTGCCTGGAAAGGAAACATATAATATTCGATAATGAGGTGTAATAATGTCTACATACAACAAATGGGGGTTTATATACTTACCCCATTAAGGTTACAACATATACATGAAAAGAAAAAGGGATAATTTACAAATGGAATACATAAAACATACTAAAAAGGGTAAAAGAGATAAAGAATATTCAGTACGAAAAAAGTAAGGAATCCTTTTGGAATGTTGTACTAGAAGACACGTGCCGAGTGATGGTTTGTGGTCTAGAATATAATACAAGTCGGACAAAGTGAAGAAAAGAGTCAATAGTCAGAGCAGAATTGATCTTATTTAAGTCAAAGCTTAGTCACTCAAGGATGTTCAAATCCCTTTCAAGTCAGGTATCTCGTAGCTCGACTTGAATAGGGGTTAGATGCTGACTAGCTTGGGAGATCAACTTAGACAAGGGTCGCATGTTGGTTGGCTTGGGGGCTTAGAATTGGTGTTAGTACTTATAAGGGCTCGACACTTGAGTCTATAGTAGTGCAAAAGATGGAGGTCAGAATAGGAATCCTTATCTTAAATGGGGGTTCAAGTTAGTATCCTTTATATGGGCCCTTGCAATTCTCTAGCTGAACTACGTGTGATTCACCTAAAGGGTTGATTGCTATCACCAAGAATTATGAGATCCTCTATTTATCTACAAAAGAAATAAAAGAGTAATGTAAGGAAAATAGATTCCTATGAGTGTACACACTTGAAAACTATCCTTATTTGTGAATACTCTCCATGCCAGCTTTATCAATGATGCTAAATTAACATCATTGAGATCTTTAAATCTATGACCTCCCCTTGTTTTTGGAAGCATTATTTTTATCTTAATTCAACCAACATATTTTCTTTTTGTCCTCCATTTGACCCCACTAATATTGAACAATTATGAAGTTTACCTCTCTACAACACTTCTAGGAAATTTAAGTAACTCGTGGAATAGGATAGGATAGTATCTATTATAGATTTAAGAGAGTTCCCTTGCTAGCATTTGACAACAAGTATCTTTTCTAGCTTTTGAATTTTGCTTGGATTTTATCCTTTGCAAAATACAAGGCCTTGGTCTTATTCATACCCTAAATAGTAGTTAGACCCAAATATTTACTTGGATCAATAGAGACTAGGACATTAAAAGCTTTGCAGATCATAATCATGCATTCTGGTGATTCATTCTTGCTAAAAAATAAATGAGTGTTGTAAATGGATGTTTATTGTATATAATAATTGATAATTATCATGTCAATTATAATGGATGTAGTTAACTCAATGACACCAATCATAAAAATGATTAGCATAAGAAAGAAGCCAAGAATCCAAGAACCATAAGTAGTCTTTATCATGCTTGAGTTTGTTGAGAATGTTAAGGTTAGACAAACTAGTCTTACTGAACCTAAGGGATCAAGTTGGTTTAGTATGTTTTGTTTACAAAAATATCTCCCTTTTATAACTTGATTTTTTTTTCTTAGTTTTAGTTGAATCAATTTCCCTATTTTGATTAAAAAGATTCAAAATTGCGATAATAAATACAAAAAAGTAAGTACAAAGTAAAAGAGCTAAAGTAAAGAGAATTTGAGTTAAGATGTATAGAGGTACCTTCTTATGTATCAATATTTCATCTAGCTCCACTGATCTTCGCCTTTGCCTTTATTTAATACTTTTAACGAAAGTTTCCAATTAGATGTCTACTCTATGTCTTTATGCATCTTTTAGGTACACCACTAATCATTAGCAACATGTCTAACACATTACCAACTCTTCTCACCTTTATAACAAAAAAAACTATCAAGATTTATAGGTTTATAGTTAATTCTATGAGTATAGCAACTCTCATAATATTACTCATAAACACTAAGAATAATTAGTCATAAGTTTGCAAAATTTGTTTAAACAATTGGTATCCGAAAGTTTGAATTCTAAATTCGATTTGCTTGAGCAGCTTATTTTCCATTTATAAGAAAAGTCAAACACATGCATTTAAATGACATAAATCATGCTTACTTTAGATTTAATTTTAATTAAAAGATTTAACAAAACAATCACTTCATTCATTAAGATTCCAAGAAAATATTAATTGGTGCATTAATTAAGACAAGAACATTTCTTAGATTTTTTTAATCTTAAGAATGGCAATAGATGTATTGAAAAAAAAAAATCCTTTTCATTTTCAATAAAATAAATGATTCAAATATATGGGAACATTATATTAAGTGGGTTTCTTTCAATTTTTTGACTTTTAAAAAAATTTCAAAACAAGTCTTAAATATGAGATATTGTGAGTAATAAATGAAGTATGCATGCAGGCTAAACAGGCCAACTCACCTACACCCCATTATTCTGCAGGGTGAGGGAGTTGGTCTACTTTTGCCCACTTGTACATGCGAGTTGGAATTAAGCCTAAATTGCACTACCATAGGTTGGTAGATTAAATAGGCCAATCCACCAAACCACAAAGATGGATGAAATCTGCCTTTGTTTCCCAACAGCACAACGAAATCAATAAACCAAAGCATAACGATTTACAAATTAGAAAAATGAAGAAGCAAAGAAGGCTTTTATTAAATAGGGCATGATCTTAACCATGATTCTCTCTAAAGTGTTGTAAAGAGTTTTGCACATGAAGAGGAAGAGGAAATCGTAAGCAAGAGGATTACGACTAAGATTCATGGCCATGATTTAGGCCATGTTCATTCCATATTGCAAGAAGGGGGATCATAGCCAAAGTTCATGAACATGGTTCCTAGGCATGAATATGTATCTTTCCTTCTTCCTTCTTTTTCTTGTTTCCTGACTTTCTAAACCATAACTTAATCCATTCTCAACTTTCTTAGGAGTTTAAATTTGTTCTAAAAACTTAGATAGTGATGATTTTAAACTCAATAGTCAAGTGAGAGATAAGGGAACCAAGTTAAGATAAGAATGCTTAGAAAATAGTTTCTAAATGCTGTTATTTTATAATTTATACCATGTGTTGACTTTGGGCAAACTCTTGGTGTTGACACAAGTGATAGTACCATCTATTCAAGAAACTTAGATATGAGACATACGTTTGTTTGTTGTGCTTGACTAGATTAATTGATTAATCACAATAAATTCAAATTTAGACTCCTTAACTTCTATACTACTTGTACTTAGCTTTAACCTCCCTTTGGTAGGGTTCATTTAGGTTAGTGAGGCACTTAGTGATTATACGTGATTAACCTAATGGGGGTTTTGTATTGAGACAACCTAATTAGGTTTTAAGAAGGGTTAATAAGGTGATGGGTAGGACCTACACCAATATTTATATGTATATATTTATTGCTTGTTTGGAGTTATGAGTTACCTTAAGTCTTTAGACATTAGGATTGTGCTGTTTAATAGGTAATAAATAAGATAATTAAACTAAACTTGTTGAATAGTTTATTTATGCCTACATGTGAATTTTAACTATGTGTAAGTGTAATTCGTGCATATGTATTCGATGTTTCATATTAGGCGTAGCTCACCTGGTGTAAACCGGACCCAAAGACTGATAAGAATAGTCGCTAAATGGGTCCAAGCTTACAGAAAGTTCGAAAAAAGTGGTAAGAATTGTGTGAAAATAGGAAAAGCAAATAAGAAAACCCTTCAAATAGCTTTAAGGATATGATACACCAAGGAACCTATGAAGATTCACGGTACAACTCAATGTGACACACGAGATGGTCTAGTGAGGGTACTCGCTACTTAATCTTACTTAAAGGTTAGGATAAAAGTGAAATAAGTAAACAAGCTAATGAGAGTAATGTTTACGAACATGTATATTTAATATTATGAGATAAGGTGATCTGCAGCGACCTGTATAATGGGTATTTATATCCAAAAAGCTAGGGCAACTTGCCCTGAATGGAAAAGGTTAAAAGGGTAATATCTAAAAGAAGTAATGTACAAGGAGTAATAAATAGTACAATTGAAAATACAACAAAGAGGAGTATCTTGTATGAGAGATTCTATCCAATGGTTGCTCAGATATGTAGCTACTTATGGATGGATGGCTTTCTTGGTAGAAAAGATAGTTCCATATGATCAATTTAGTATCTACCAAGCTAAGGTGCTGAGCAAAGGTAGTAGGTTAGCTGCCAGGTTAAGCAAATAATTCTTCCTGGGTGAATTCACCTCAAGCACATTCCATATAGCTTAGATTTAGGTCAATTGGTTGGGTGGTTGAATCTACCGAGCTATTACTCAAGTGTAGCTTTGATCGATAATAAGAGATAGTCAATGAATATGAAAGGGTTCAGCTCAACCAAGGCACCAAGTTAGTAGATTACAGTAGTTTGGACTCTTCAGTGGTAGGTCGTAAGAAAAGAATTCGCTTGACCATACTTTCTAACCCTTGAGCTTGGGCTCAAGTCAATGGTCCAGTAGTTTAATTCCTATCATCTCCCTTCAAGGACTTATTGTTTTTCAATTGTAGGTGTAGGTTCTATGGAGTATTCTGAGTTTTATGAGGAGATTGATTATGATTATTATTACTATGATGAGTAGATTAGTTATTATTACTTTAATGATGGGAAGGGATTCACTTAAAAGTTAGACTTGTTTCTATTAGATACCGTTGGAGAGATGAAAATTTACTATGCTAGGATTTTTTATTTTATGGTTTGTGTAGGGGTCGCCCGTAACTCCTTCTTCGATTTTATGTGTTGTTTAAAGTATGAGACTCTTTGTTTAGAGTTATGAGTTTTATTTGAGACGTGTTGAATAAGTTTGAGAAATCTCATAATTTGAACAAGATGTATACAAGTGTTATGTATTTTGAGATAGGTGGCTAATCACACCACTCTTATCTATTAATTGAGGAGACAGTCAATATAAGTTGGTGATTATCTATTTAATTGTGGATTATAAACATTTGGTAGGTTGTTAGATGCCCTAGCATGTCAACTTTTAGGGCTAACATGTAGCAAGGTTATGACTTCCCAGGTTCCAGAGCGTTATAGTTGTAATATCTAGAGAATTTAAGTCAATAATAAAAAAAAATTAAGACAACTCATTAAATAAAGGCAGAGTAATATTGGAAATTTATAATTTAAGTTGAGGGCATAACAAGAATTACAAAAGATTAGGATTTGTAAGGCTAACCTAACTTTAAAAGCTCCTCTTTGCCATTATCATAGACACAAACTAACAACATGGAGAAAGAGTTATTCTCTAATTAACTGAGCAACCCGACACAAAACCTTAGGATGAGACATTATCAATTCGTTTTCTTTATGATTTTGATAGGTGGTGAAGAATTTAATGTTGCTTGGGATGTAAATTAGTGGAACACCATCAAAATTGGTTAGAGAACGAAAATTCTACAGTGGGAGAAGAATTTAAGGTAAAGATGAGAGTTAAAATCAAAGAAATTATGTTTATTGAGGAGTTCTAACCAGATTAATGTTTAAGATTGATTATTTGGCAATTGTAGAGTCGTAATAATTGCGGTTGTACAAGATCTCACGAGAAGCCCAAGTAAGTATAAGAGAACTCACGTTAAATTGGTCAATAATTGTTGAAAAATGAAAAGAATGAGATTTAGATAGTATAAACTATGGTATTGAATTGAAATTATTTTATTGAGTTGAATTGGAGTTTCGAGAGTTAAGGATCCAAAGGAGAAGAGTTTTCACAAAACAATAGGAATACAATTAGAAACACGACCTTGGTTTTGCCCATGAACCTTACAGAGTTGTAAAATTTGATTTGGTCGTAAACTTGAGAAGGAAGTGAGAGTCAAGAGGGATCATGGTCCAAGATCATGAGCATGATCATAACTATGATCATTAAAGGTAAAGTCTAGAAAGAAACACAATCAAGGAATATGGCCGTAATCCTAGGCATAAACCCTAAGAATGATTTCCTTTGAGCTTTTACTCTAAGTTTAGCCATATCCAACCTAACAACCTAAGATTAACTAGTTTAAGGATCTATGAAAGAAATTACATAGGCTCTAAGTTTAGTGTTTCCTTGCTATCACAGGTTCTCTTACTTTTGATACCATTGTTCAAATTGAATCAAGTTCTCTAAGTACGCGACATATGTTTGTTGGTTATGGTTGCTAAGATAGGAAATTGAAATAGACTCTTAATTATTGTGTATTGTTTGTGTATGGCTTGGCCTAAGGGCCAATGGTAATAGAACTTTAGGGTACACCTCGACGATTAATGGGTAGCAATGTCCTTAATGGAGTTGCTCATTAAAATGATCTGAGTTAGATTAGGAATCCTAAGAGTAGAGGTGGTAGTACTTGGTTGTGATGTTACAAGTATATTATGTATGCATATTTATTGCTATTATGTGGACAATGTCATCAGCACCCTTGTGTGCTACTTGGACTAAAATTGAAAGTAATAATTTATTGTATGCTTATCTACTCACTACATATTCTACATGTGTTATTGTATGGTTTGTTCATTCGAATGTGTTTGTGTGTTGCATATTAAGCTCCGACTCACTTCTTTTCTTTTCTTTTCTTTTCTTTTTTTCCATTTTTTAGATGCCAAAGCTATAGTTGAATTGATTATCATGATTTTTGGAAACTCTTATTACTACCAATGGGATACAAAGAGCGATGAGTACATACAATACTTGGAGATTGTTATATGAGTTTAAATAGATAGAATTTTAATTTTTTAGTTATTAATTGCTATTCAAGAATTAAATATTTTATGAAGGCATTATGCTAGTTTATTTTGGAGGATTAATTTTATAAAATTATTTTGAGGCTTCACAATAACCTTGGAGAATTTTAGTAATAGTTTTAAAGCCTAACGTATCAATAAAAGATTAGGGATATGAGGTGATCCATGGCATCCTGAGTTTAGGGCTTCATATGTTAATGATTTGTTGACTATGTAATTTGGCCAACATCTAGGTTCCCTCACAATTCATGAACTCCTAAAGATAAAGAAAGAAAAAGAAGTAATTGGATTAAAAAAAAAAAGAGTCATAAATCTAATTGCATCACACATATGAATGAAGAGCATTAAGTGATGATGATACAATGATAATGAAACGCCTATACTTACCTGAAAATTGAAAACTTCAAGCCAATAGCCTTGGAATTGGAAATGAACTATGGTCTCTTGGTTAAAACATAACTAAGGAGGACTAAAGACGAAACAAAAGAGTGTACAATTTTTAACTTTTTACATCAATAGGAATTAAGATTTTGAGTTTGAGTATTTTCTTATTAGTTTATCCTTTAAAAAAAAATCACTCAAAATTTAAAAGTAATTTGGTAAGTTTAGACATTAGATAATAAGTATTAACAACTATTAGACCCGCCAATACCACGTCTAACTTAAGTGATGTGAACTTTAAAAAGTATACAATATTTTTTTCCTTTGTCATTTTCTTTTAACTTTTCACTCAAAATAATGTATCTTTAAAAAACAAATACACTTAAAATAATTTCAAAAGATGGGGCATATTTCTTAAAATAGAAAGGTATCCCTTCACATGTTTTTGCAAAACCTCTTGAGATTACTCTAGCCTACTCCTTCACTCTATCAATTAGAAATGCCATATCTTCTATGTTATCACAAGGGTCTTCGATGAAGCATGTAGAAGGAGCTGACTGTATTGGAAATAATAACATCTTGAGATTGTATGATTCAAATAAAAAGAGAATATTAACGGTGTGAATTTTGGAAGAATGAATGGGGAAAAATGAGAGATAATGGAGGGCCTTATGATATTCATGCTAGCTAGTACATGAGTTTTTGATAGCTCAAGGTGTGTACGTCCTTTCATTAGATTTATTGTGTTGGTCCCATATAAAATATCAAGAGGGGGGGGGGGTTGAATTAATATGTTTAAATTTTTGAAAACTTTTTCGATATAAGAAAAATAAAATTATCTCTCTTAACAACTTATATTGGTAAATAGTGAAATTTTAATAATTTAACACGTAATAATTAATAAATCAAATTAAAAGAGTAAGGAAGGAGAATATCAAGCTAAAATTTTAGAAAGCTTCGGCCTTCTACTCTCTTTCTACTCCATTACTGGGGACCCAGTCTACATCATTGATACCGTTCCACTTGATCCACTAAATCAAATCACAAAGAGATTACAGGTTTTCATTACACATGGACTTTACAACACTCTACTCTATCTATCTAGCATTTCTATAAGCTAGGCTAATTACAGATTTATAGAGTACAAACATACTTCTCTCAACAATTAAACAACAAATAAGATTTACAAATTATAAGTGAGAATAAAAATATAAGTCTCAATTCATTTTTCTCTAAAAAGAAATAATGATTGTTGTATAGTTTGCTTCAGTGCAACTTTCTGAAGAAGTATTTAAAGGACTTCCTATGACTTTTCAGAAGATATAATCTGATCACAATTCTTTTTGTGTACCGAAAACTTTTTTCAAAGTAGTTGTTGTAAAAAAGGATGTTTTGAATACTTTCTCTTTTTATATTGAAATCTTCTAATGGCTAATTTGAAGATTATCTTCACTTTCGTATTTATCCAACCGTTAGTTGTTAAAGATAATTCCTTAGATATTTTGAGAAGATCTCAATCATTTGAAATTCAAAAACAACTCTATTTATCTTATTTAGATCAGATATACTTCAATTCGTAACCACTAGATAAGCTTCTGATTTTAATTTGACGAGGAGATATGCTTTAACAGTAACTTCCGAATAAGACTCACATTCAAGATTTGATATTCCATAAAATCCAAATCAACCTTATCCTTATTCGTATTTGTGCATATCTTGATTTATCAAAAATAAATTCGCTCAAAAATAATTTGCAAAGATCATGAGTCCATCTTAAGTAAAACGGGATTAAGTATATTTCCTGAAGACACCAAATCTAGTAGAGCTAAGTCTTATTGAATTTGAATATAATATAAATTAATTTTCTACATTACTTTTCCAGACCAACTTTCTAAATGACCTTCGGAAGAGTATCAAATCTTCCTTTCTTTAAAGTTTCTAAACAAGTTTCTAAAGTGCTATATTACTTCTGCTTAAAAAGCTTCTAAAACACTTTCTGAGGAATTTCAAACTACTCTCTTTTTTAGTCAAGTAAGACCTTCTGAATAAGTTTTTGAAGACAACTTAGTTTTGCAAATTTAAACTTTCTGAGATTTCTTCTGAATACTTGCAATCTTAATTATTCATTAACATTTATCCATTTTCGTTATTATCAAAATATATGAGAGATATCTAACATTCTCCCCCTTTTTGATAATAACAAAAACACTATTATAAAATCAAATGCAAGAATTAAAAAAAAAAAATCACAATCACATAATCATTATGTCATATAACGTGCAGACCACAATTGTTTTTGGTTTTTTTCTCCCCCTTTGTTGTTATCATCTTTGATTAACATACTATGGAATCAGTAATGAGCTCCCCCTTAAACTTTATAGAATGTGCAGAATGATTAAAAAGATAACAGAAATAAAAGATCATACTATATTGATTAAAAGAAATGTCATAACTTAGTCCAAAGATAATAGAAAAGACAAGAAACAAGTCCATAAGAAGAGTAAAACAAAATATCCTAACACAGTTTAGCCAAAACTAAAATACTGGACAATAAAAAGAGAATCACAAAGACAATTATTTTTTAGATCTTTTAGTTTTCTTCTTAGCACACAGTTTGAATCTTCCTGAATAGGTTGTCAGAGCTTTGCTAGGAGATGGAGTAGCTTTAGAAGATGTTGCAACAGATAAAGTAGGTTCTTTGCTTTTTTCAAAGGATGGTGTATTCTGTATGAGAGCAGGTGAAGAGACTTCTTTTGTAGAAATCATAGAGAGAGTTTCTGTATTTCTTTCTGAAGGTGTTTGTTCTTCAGGATTGAAAATAGGTAACAGCTTAAGATGATTTATCAGGTGATTGTGGAGAGATGACAGGAGTTATATCCGAAGTTAGAATAGGGATGGAATCAATCTGATCTGTTGGTTGAATAGAAACAGTAGGGAGATCAGGTTCAGGTGTGAGGAGAGTGTCTGAAACAGGAACAAATGGTTAAATGGGTATGAGGTGAGGATCAAAGATACGAATAGATGGTTTAACTGGTTGAGTCTGTATAGGGTGTTAAAAAAAAAAAAAGCAGCAGGATGAGCTTAGTCATCAATTGTTGGATTTGACTCAGTAACAATTTTCTTAACCTAAGCTTTGAATAAGTCTTTCATTCCAATAATCCGATCCTTGACTATCTTTCCTACAGCTTCCTTGATTCCTTCAAAAAGTTGTTCAACAAAAGCTGAGCTTTCCCCTTGTTTATAGAGAACAGGCTGAACTTCTATACTTTCTAAATCATTGTCTAAAGCTAATCCTATTGGCTCCTTGAATTCTATGCCACCTAATCTTCTAATCAATTTCCCTTTCCTTTTTGGTTCCTTTTTAGTTGGCTTCTTTCCTCTCTTCCTTTTCTTTTCATTACCTTTTTCTTCAATTATAATGACCCTTCATCCAAGATTTGAAGGATGAACAAAGATTCCTCTATTATGTGAATGCCAAAGCTTTTCATTCACATAAATCCCTATCTATTTGAAAATTATTTCACCTAGTTTAATAGGGAAAAAAGGGCAACTTGCTTCTCTTAGAATTTTTAATTTCTTAAAACTAAAATGAGTCATCAACATATTTCCATATGGCCTAACATCCAAATGCTACCATATATGTCACATCATGAGTTTCACAACATCTACATTTCTTTTCCTTAGCATTGCCAGAATAACCAGTGCATCCTCTCTAGTTACAAAAGCTGTACTGCCCTTCCTAAGCAATACAAATTAGTTGATAAATTTATGTAAAATTCTAAACAACAACCTAAATTCAATATTGAAGATATCTCTTCCTGTTCCCAACTTAACTCTATTATTTAATTTTGTAAATAAATTTTCCTTAGTCAACTAGACTAAGTTCTCATCCTCATGTACTTCTTTAATGCTAAAGCATTCCAAAATGTCCTTCTTAGTTATTTCAATCTTTTATCCTAGCACAATTGACTTCCACACTTCCAGATTCTTGTTATCAAGCTTCCTATAAAATTCATTTACCAATTCTCCATATATCATTCCACGCATATCAACTAGACCATTCAAACCCGATCCATTCAAATAGTCTTTCCACTAAAAACCGTTCTTATCAAAGAATTCTAAGTCTAAATAAAATGAATCTTTGATGGAGAGATTTTTACCTTTTATTATGTATCTCTTCTAAGGTTTGTCTTTTGATTTGAAGGAGGGAATTGGAGTTTTTACTTTCGAAAACTTTTGCACATTCTTAGAAGCTTTTGATGTCTTCTTTATCGGAGTAGCAACCTTAGATTTTCGTAGAGTCTTCTTGGGTTTGGATATAGGGGGTCATTCAAAAACTTCTTCAAATGATTTGCCTAAGTGATCAGTACCTTCAGATTCAGCAACTTCTTTGAATAAACTAGATTCTTGAACATCCTGATCAGTCTTCTAATTAACTTCTTGAATTTGTTTAAAATGTACCTCAAAGGCATTCTTTTGATTCACTTCTTGAGTAGCTTCTTCTAATGGTTCATCACGAAGTTCTAAGGTTAGGCTTTTTTCAGATGAATCTTAGTATGTTTTGGAAAGTGGATTAGGTTATAGGTTTGTAGGGATGGTGGTATCCGTCTCTTATTCATCAAGAACAATGGGATTCTTGCGATCATTTTGAATTTTGGATTTAATCCCCTTAATTGCAATGCAGGTAGATTTTTTGGGTGCCATGGAGTTTGATTAAAAGAAAAACACAAGAGAAAAATAGGAGAGGTTTGATGAAGTGAGAGAAAGAAAAATAGTCTGAGGCTTTTATAAGATGTAAAGAATTGAACTGCCAGTGTTAGTGGCATCTAACCGTAAGAGAGTAAATTAGCTTAATGGACCCACTAAGGACATGATAAGGCCCTCAATTTTGTATATCCAACAAATAAAAGAAACTTTACACGTGATAAAAAAAATGCAAATAAGGAAAATTAATAACAATGCTTTCTAAATTAACAGAAAGGATTACAAACACCTAACTCATCACAAATGAATTCAAATTTTAATTTATCCAAAGGCTTAGTAAAAATATCAGCAAATTGATATTCAGTTGGAACAAAATCAATACTCACATCATTATTTGCTACATAATCACAAATGAAACGATACCTTATTTTTATGTGTTTTGACCTTGAGTGATGAACTAGATTTTTTGTCAAATTAATAGCACTAGTATTATCACATTTTATGGGTATATTGTTGCAACTTATTCCATAATCATCTAATTGTTTTAACTAAAGTATCTGTGCACAACAATTTCCAATAGATACATATTCAGCTTCTACAATTGAAAGAGCAACGGAATTTTGTTTCTTGGAAGACCAAGAAACTAATTTATGTCCTAAGAACTAACAAGTTCCCGAAGTACTCTTCCTATCTACTTTGCAACTTGCATAGTCAACATCTAAATATCCTATGAGATCAAAATTTTCACTCTTAAGATACCAAATTCCCAATTTTGCAATGCTTTTTATAATTTAAATATCTTTTTAACTATAGTCAAGTGTGTTTCAATTGATGAACTCTAAAATCTAACACATACACAAGTATTGAACAAAATATTTGGGCGTAAAGTAGTTAGATATAATAAAGATCCAATTAAGCTTCGATAGAGTTTTTCATTTACCTTTTTGTTGTTACCTATAGTGTCAAGTTTTGTTGAGGTACTCATAGGTATTGAAGAGTCCTTAGTATTCTCAAAATTAAATTTCTTCAATATCTGTCTGATGTACCTATAAGTGACATCTCAAATTCTACTTGCATCAATCTTGAAAATTCTTGGTAATATATTTCATTAGTTGCACCAAAAACAATATTATCAACATAGATTTGTACAACTAACATATCTTCTCTAAGAATTTTCATGAAAAGAGTAGTATCTACTTTTCCTCTTTGAAAGTCATTTTTAATTAAGAATTGACTTAATCTATCATACCAAGCACAAGGAGCCTGTTGAAGTCCATACAAAGCCTTTTTTAACCTATACACATGATCTAATTTGAAGGGAGGTTGATCAACATACACTTCTTCTTTTATGAATCCATTCAAAAAAGCACTTTTTACATCCATCTAATACAATTTAAAATTTTCAAACAAGAAAAAGCAAGTAACAATCTTATAGCTTCCAATCTAGCAACAAGAACGTAGGTTTCATCATGGTTTATTTCTTATTCCTATGAATAATCTTTAGCTACTAATCGTGCTTTGCTTCTTATTATTTTTCCATGTTCATCTAGCTTATTCTTAAGTACCCATTTAGTTCCAATGATAGACCTGTTTTTAGGTCTTGGAACTAAACTCTAAACTTAATTTCTCTAAAATTGACTGAGTTCTTCTTACATGGTTAAGATCCAGTTACTATCATTTAAAGCTTTATCCATTGAATGAGGTTCAATCTTAGATATTAGAGTAAAATGATTTACAAAGTTTTGTAAGCTCGATCTTGTTCTTATTCCAGATTTAACATTACCAATTATAAGCTTAGGAGGATGATTGGTTTTAAATTTTAAAGTTGATGGGAGAGTATGAAAGTATTCAGAACCTTCCAACTTACCTTCTGGATGTGTTTTAACAAACCTTGTATTAGTTTCTGAAGTACCTTCTAATTTAGGTTTTGTTTTGGATTCATCTAGCATCCTTAAAGCTTCTAAAGTACCTTCGGAAGAAGGTTCAGTCTTTCCTTCTTCTAAATCAGGACGTACTGTATTCTTTTTGTTTGAAGCAAATGGAATTTCTTAGTTCAATTCTTTAAGGATTGTTTCTTCAATAAATTTGACATTTATTGATTCTTCCACAACTTTTGTTTCTTTATTGTATACTCAACATACTTTTGAGTTTAGAATGTAGCTTAGAAAGATGGCTTCATCTACTCTCTCTTCAAATTTTCTCATGGCTTTTCTTGTTTTCTTAATAAAACACTTACAACCAAATGTGTGAAAATATGAAAGAGTATTTGATTTCTTCACTAAGGAGAATTCAAAATGTTTCATATTATTAAACTAGCGAGTTGATTCTTGTACCCTTAATTGTTTTGATGCCTTCATAGGTTTGCACCAAAGTGTCCCAAATATCTTTAGCTATTGCATAATAAGCAATTAGATAAAATTCTGATGGTGCAATAGTACTCAACAAAAGATTTTTAGCTATTAAATTGAGCTCTGCTTTGGTAATATCATCACTTGACGTAATGATGGTTAGAACTTTGAGATCTCCTGCAAAAATAATTTACCGAGCCTAATAATCTGATGCCTTCACATATATCTCCTGCTTTGGTCATGTGTCTTGAACATCCACTGTCAAGATATCATGTTCTTTTTATCTTAGCTTCATAGTCTTGCACACATCAAAGCATAATCAAGTCTATTTACAAACCAAGTGAAGCTTGAGTCCATGAAAATTGAAACTCATCTTTTGAATAGAACCTTGATTATCATTAAGCTTGTATTTTTTGTAAAAGCAATGTTTCTCTAAATGACCTATTTTATTACAAAGAAAACAAGCATAAGGTTTCTACTCGGTATACCTGTTACTTACCACTTTCCTTTGATTTCGATTCTTTTTGAAAAACCCTCTGTTCAACCTTTTATTGTACCCTTCAAAGGGATACTTATCATTGTTTTGAGAGAACCTTCTATTGTACTCTCTAATAGGTTCAAATGCTTGGTTGTTTTCCCTACCTTTAATCATTTCTTGATTTTCATCTTTTGACTTAACAAATGCTATTTCTTTCTTTGTTTTAGATGTTTCTTCAAATTTAAAACCTAGTTTAAATTTTGAATTATTCATCCTTTGGTTAGAAATCAACATTTATAACTTCTTGTCACTTTCATCAAACTTAAAGAATGTATTCTTGATAGACTTAGATAAGTCCTCCACATAATTCTTCAAATTCTTAATTTCTTCTTTTAGAATAATATTTTCATTGACTAAGGCTTCACTGGCAATATGCTATCCTTTGAAATCATTTTTCAAAAAATCATTTTTGTCTGCTAGCAATTTATTAGCTTGACTAATGCATGATTTTCGGTTTTCAATGTTTTTACTTCAAATTGAAGCTTAGATATTTTGTTAGTCAACTTAGAAAGAGCTTTAAGGAGTTTGTTAATTTTAGCACATATATTGTCAAGTACTTCTAAATCAAAATCAAAATCAATTTCGGAATCTACCTCATAAAGTGCTATAAGACATAGATTTGCTTCCTCGCATTCTTTTGAACCTTCTGATTCAATTTCTGAATCTTCCAGGTCACTCTATGTTGCCATCAAAGATTTGCGTTTCTTCTTGAATTTCTTCATTTTCTTAATTAACATGAGACATTCATATTTGATATGTCCAAGCTTTTTACATTCATAGCAAATAATCTCCTTTTTGAACTTTTTTTCCTCTTTTTCTTTGATTGACTTTCCTACACCAATAGACCGATTCTTATTAGTAGTAAATCTTTTAATAAACATTTTCTTTCCCTTTTTCTTAAGCCATCTGTTGAGCTTTCTAGCTAAAAGTATCACGTCCCCATCTTCTTCTTCAAATGAATCTTCTCCTTTTGAATCAATGTCTGTTTCTTTGGCTTTAAAGGCTACAGTCCTTTTCCTTGTATCTTCTAAAGTTCTTTCTGATTTGAGAAAATTAGTTTCATATGCCATAAGCTTGTTGCACAGTTGACTTAGAGTTAACGTTTTTAGATTACAAGCTTCTTCTATGATTTTTTTCTTTACTTTCCAAATTTTTAGGAGAATCCTTAGCATCTTGCGTATCATATCTGCATCACTTATAATTTTGCCAAGAGAAGATAGTTCATTAGTTATAGTAGTAAATCTACTGAAAGAGTCTTTGATTTATTTACTAGAGAGAATTCAAAATGTTTCATATTATTAAACCAGTAAGTTGATTCTTGTATCCTTGATTGTTTCTATGCCTTTATAGGTTTGCACCAAAGTGTCCCAAATTTCTTTAGCTATTGCACAATAAGCAATTAGATAAAATTTTGATCGTGCAATAGTACTCAACAAAAGATTCTTAGCCTTTAAATTGAGCTTTGCTTTGTTAATATCATCACTTGATTTAGTGATGGTTAGAACCTTGAGATCTCCTGCAAAAATAATTTGCCAAGCTTATTAATCTGATGCCTTCACATAAGTCTTCACCCTGAATTTCCAATAAGGAAAGTTAGTTCCATCACAAAATGGTGCCTTGCTAGGTTGAATTATTAAACTACCACTTAGTTTACCCATGATTTTGAACTCTAAAAGATATTAGAGTGAGGCTCTGATACTAATAGTTAGTCCTATATAAGATATCAAGAGGGGAGAGGGAGGGAGCAGGTGAATTGATATCTTTAAATTTTTTTAAACTTTTTCAATATAAGAAAAACAAAATTACCCCTCTTAACAACTTATATCGGTGAATAGTGATATTTTAATAATTCAACGCATAACAAGTCAATAAATCAAATTAAAAGAGTAAACTTTAACCTTGGTGCATAATTTTTGAATTAAAAAAGAAAATGCCTCTAGTGATGCCAATTCATCAAAGCTTAGAGAATGTTAAAGTATACTTTATAAGTTTAGAGAGTTTATTCGTACAAGATCCAAATTTAGGGGAATTTTTTGTAATTTTCTAAGATTAAATCTTATATGGCATGGCATGTGCATATGATTTTACTACTTGTCCATTTAGAAATCTAGATGATGACTATATTAAAGATACCTACTATTGTTAGGTATATATATGTAAGTATAAATTATGCTAAGACATATGTGTAATATGTGTAAAATAATAAATTATATATAATAGTGTAGAAGGTTACTATGAAGTAACTTTTTCTCTCAAGCTAACATGGTATCAAAGCACAAAAAAAAGTAATTGAAACGCTAATCATAGCTCATAAAAAAAAATAATAAGAGAGAGAGAGGAAAAAGACCTTATCACTTGCCATCTCTTTTTGCCAAAATCTAATTTTCATATTTTTCTATTGGAATCTAATGTCTCAAAGCCCCACTTCATTGTCTCCTTTAAGAGGATACGACCTACTCTCTTCTTCTTAATGTTAATAGTAAGATATCTCAAATCTTTAGTGTTCCCCCCTCCTTACAACTTTTATTTGGAATCTCCAATAACATTCAATCTTCTTGTGACCTTCGAGTTTTGCTCTAACTAAGTTAGTTCTTTTCTAGTGCAAGTTTGTCATCTAGCTCAAATTCATTCTTCCCTAGTGCTTGCTTTTCTATTTTACATGTAGTTCTACTCCTTCAAAACTTTAATAGTTTAGCTAATCTTTTCTTTTATAATGAACTTTGGTTGTTTAGTACACCACTACTACTTTCATCCATTATCTTGAGAAGCTTTTCTCTTAATGTGCCTATAAGCACATAAAGTACTTGTTTTTACCTTTGTTCCTTAACAAGCTTTCTCTTATACTAATTTAGTTGTTGATAAAGCTCATTGCACAACATTCTTAATGCCTTTTTCTAATTCTACTAATATGTTAGTGACTTTTGCAATTTTTACTATTATAGTTGTACCATCTCTCTTGAGGTTTAAGGAATCCACTACCGAGAAGTTAGTTAGAAAAAATATACTTCATGGCTTGCAATTGTCAAAGTCCAATTCATAATCAAGGTCATTTAGATTATCTTACAAAGCAAGTTAAGAGATTGCTAAAACCAATAGGACTGCCTGATAGTAGATTGATGCATAGCTTCTGTTGCTTCTCTGGCAAGTAGTTAGCCCCAAACTAATGAGTATTTCTAGATGTTACTTCTCTTATAATGAGACATTAATATCAGCACACAATTCCTATACAAGTGAAATCACTTGTACTTATGGGGTCATTGGATAATCTTATTTAGCTTCATTTATTCAAAGTTGATTTAACCACATATATTAATTGACTTCAAGCATTTGCAATAAATTTCAAAGAAATTCTTCAAATTACTCCTAATGTTTTTGTCTTACATGATTGCATTGATAAAGTTTTGACCATTATATTTCTTTACATTGTGTAGCTTGAGCTTGAGTCTATTAAAACTTTGGCAATTAGAGGAATAACTATTCCTTTACTGTCTAACACTTATTAAAGGATGTTACGTGCCATTATGAGCATTATATCGTATGAACCAATGGTTGATTAATCTACTCTAACAGTAAAGATAGAAGGGTAAGGTACTAACAATCAAGGAAGATGTAGAAAGCACATGATAGAGGACACAACTTACATCATACTAAAAGCAGTCACTATGGTAAGATGGGACATATGAGGAAAATTTGCCATGTATTGCATGGATACCCCTTTAACATTCTTTGCATTGTGCAAATGCCATACAAACTTGAAAGGAATTCTTCATAGTCAGTCTTCTAGTGCCAAATCCACTATTAGCAGTCTAATATAGGAATATTCATGTTTAATTAACTTATAGGCCTCTTTTTCTTATAGTATAATAACTTTGTTCCTGACTTCAATAACTAACCTAAGTTCATATTCGCCATATCCAACACATACATCTACATCTACCCTTAGATTTTAGATAAGTGCCTCTTAGGATACACTTAGTAATAGTTACTTTTCCTTTGACCTTTATTGAACCTCCTTTCTAACTAATGTCACTCTCACTGATAGATCACTTCCATTAGTAATAGGCATTGTTAATGTTATTCCTACTTCTATAATATCTTCATCTAATGTGTTATATGTACCCAAATTTCTATTAAGTTTTGTACCTATAAGTTTATTAAAGATTTGAAATGCTAAGTAATTTATACCTTCGATTCTATTTCTATCAAACATATGTAGACTAGAAGAGGCCATAGCCATTGGACATGAGTCTTGAAGACCATACCAATTAGATGTCACTCCATCTAGATTGGTGTTTTTTGCAGAGTCCTCTCCTTTATGAATTCATTGTCAATTGGGACATATGAATTCACATTGTCTCTAAGAAATGATAGCTAGTCTCTTTGGTCTTAGTAGTGTTAATATTATCCATTGGGAAAGCATAATAGGTTTTCTTTCTCGAGCAAAGTCAATAAGCATACTTCTCTACCTTTTGCTTTAGTTCATTATAATGTCTAGGACCTTAGTCGTGTTACATCTAAAATGAGGTTCAATTACATTTTAACCTTTATTCATGATTGTTGTAGAATTAAATGACTTTTCTTAATGAAAAATCCTTCTAATTTGTTTTCTATACTCACTTTCTTTTGTATTGAAATCAAAATGCAATTTCATATGCCTGTTTAAGTTTCACAAAGAGATCATCCAAAGAATATATTTCTTTTGCTTTGAGTCTTTGTGATTAGTTATAGCATGTTCCATCGATCTTCTTACTCACATAACCTTAATCAAATGATGTTGCTAAACAAAAGAATAAACACGTGGTTGCAATGGCACATATTAGGTTACTTCATATGATAGTTCCTCTACAATTTTGGGATGTTGTGCTTCCTACCTCTCGTTTTCATCAATCATATGTCATCTTTAGTACTTTATGATTGAATTCCATTTTCATTTCTTTTTCTATGTGATGCTTTATACAATATTCTTTATGTATGCTTAGTTGTATTTTCTTTAGTTATGTTCCATTACTTATAGAGATAAATTGTTATCTTGGTCCATTAAGTACATTTTTCTAAGATATTCTCATCTCAAGAAGAAGTACTGTCGCAACGTACCTTTGTATTGCATGACGTGACATTCTTTGAGTCTGTTCCTTTCTTCACTAGTCTATTTACAACTCTTACATCTATTATAGAGGTAATTCCACTATCATACCTCTTTCCATATCATCACCCCCTTACTCCACATCCATCATCATCGTCTATAAGGCTGGTAGAGCCTAAGGTTATTCCATTTTAGGTTTATAAATGCCGACTTCACCTATAATTAGTTATAGTTTCTACTTAAGATTTTAATGCATTACCAAACACCAATCTAATATTGAATCCACCTTCAGATTTAGACCTTCATATTGGCTTATAAAGTACACAATAAACTATACCTAATATTATCTCTAATAATGTCTCATAAGCTCTTTATCGCTTAGTTACTTTGTTTTCATGTCCTCTTTATCCTTTATTTCTCTTCCTATAACTCTACTAAAGTCATTATCTCATCTAGAATAGATGCAAACAGACCCTAGTTAAGGCTCTGACCAGGTGGGAGTACTAGATAGCGAGCCTCTAAGGACTAAACATGATCGACCCTTAAACCTTTAATTTAAGATCAACTCTATAGAGTCGGTGGTTTAACCAATTTTTTATCATGATTTCTTAACCTATGAATCGGCAAACCTAATTTTTTCTCTTGTTTTCCCTCTATTTCACTTCCCTTTTAAATTATACCAATACTCTATAAATTAGATTTTTCATTAATTATTTACAATTACACTTGTTTAATTGGGCATTAAGTCATTAATTTGAAACAATAGACAATTTCTTCATTTCATTTAGTAACATATATGTACAAAAGAACGCTACTACTCTTGTAAGATAATTCAATACTTACAAGTCCATAGTAGGTTGCAAATGGATCTATGCTATAAGGACTTTGTGAAATGGTATAATTAATTACCTTAAGACAAGATTAGTAGCTAAGAGCTATATATAGATGGATGGTGTTAAATAGATGACACTTTCTCTCTCATTGATAAAATGGTTTCACTTTGTATGTTCCTCTCTCTAGCCATGCTTTTTAACTAGGCTTTGTATCAACTAGATATTAAAAATGCTTTTTATCATGGGGACTAAATGAAGAGGTATATATGGAGTGACTCTCAAGATTGTTACTTAGGGAGAGTCAAACTTAGTTTGTAGACTAAAAAAGTCATTGCATGGAGAAGCAATCTCCCTGAGTTCAATATATTAAACTTAGTTTAACTCTTCTCTAGTTTGCCATGGCTAAGTAGGTTATATCATTCAATTTTCCAAATCTTGTCATTTTAAGGAAGTTGATCTTTTGATCATTTATGTTGATGATATTACCATTTGTAACAATGAGATTCTGAATTTAAAATCTTCTTGCATAAAAATTATCAAACTAAAGACCTTAAAGAATCAAATACTTCTAGTTATCGAGATTGCTCGCTTAAGAGGAGATGCTTATATTTCTTAACGGTAATATGTAATGGACTTGCTTGAGGAAAATAATATTATAGGTGCCATTCCAGTAGATAGTCTTATGTATTGTAATATGAAGCTAGTGCCAAGATAGTAAAGCCATCATTTCATTTAGAAAGGTATTGTAGGCTTGCTAGTAAAGTGAATCATCTTACAATGACTAAACCTAGCATTTCTTTTGTTTTAAATGTGGCTAGTTACTTTCTCGAATCTCCATGTAATGGACTTATGCAGCAAAATTAAGGTTATCTTCAATTAATAGGTTATACTAATACTTACTATGCCAAATCACTTAAAAATAAAAGATTAACACCAAGTTATTGTGTTTTATTAGGGGAGAACTTGATTTCTTAGGAAAGCAAGAGAAAAATGTGGTTGTTAGTTCTAATACAAAAGCAAATATAGAGCTACGGTGCTTATGTGAGATTGTCTAGCTTAAGCACTTGATGGTTGAGTTTGGATTTAGTCAAAATGAGTCAATGAAGTTGTATTGTGATAATTAAGCTACTATGGGCACTAGTTTGGGACCAAGCATATAAAGATTAGCTATCATTTTATCAAGATAACGTGCAATCCATGGATATCATGAAGCCTTTTATTAGCTTAAATGATTGGCTAATGTGCTTATTTATTAAGTCTTTAGGAGATCCTAGAGTAGGGTACATTTATAGTAAGTTAAGGCTTGTAATATCTATACACAAGATTAAGGAGAAGTATATGGTATATAAATGTAAATATAAATAAAGATGCATATGTGTTATATGGGTATAGACTATTTTGGACATAGACGTTCAAGGTCAAGCCAACCTCTTCAGAGTATAGGCCGAGCCCATAGAGCTTAGATTTACCCCTTAAAAGCCTAAACTGATCTCCCTAAAGCTCAATCTGAGCTCTATAGAACTTAACCTACCTCATCAAAGTCTATGCTAGATCCTTAGCTTCAAGTTCAACTTCAAGAAAAGATTTGAGCTCCTGCCTTTGACCTATTCTCGAAACTTGGGCCTTCAAGCCTAGGTCGGTCAAGCCCAACAAACAACTTTGAATGAAGACTAGGTAAGAATAGTTCAACCAAATAAGACAAGTCAATTGTCTATCTTAAGATCTTCCCTACAAAATCCAAAGTCAAAAAGAGAATCTTATGATATTTATCAGCTTCCTAAAGTAGGTCAATGAACTCTCTATAAATAAAAGATGAAGCTTCTTAGTAAAGATTTAAACTCTTGTACTTATACACTCCATATTCTCTCTCTCTCTCTCTCTCTCTCTCTCTCTCTCTCTCTCTCTCTCTCTCCTTGATTTAGACATTGGAGTGATGATCATGTAGGAACCAACTTCGACACCTACTTAGCTTAATCGTTTTCATTTTGTAGGTTCCTTACAACCTTATGAAGATCTACCATCAACATATAAAATAATATACAATGGTGTAGAAGGCTACCATAAAGTAGCCTTTCCCCTAAAACTGACAATGATGACTTTGCTTATGTTCTATGCTCAAGTAATGGGAGCAATAATAGACTAATAGCACTTTTAATCATTATGGTGATGAGTAGAAGAAATTAAATTTTTATAAGGCATATAAATTTACATATGATTTAATTTATTTCATTTTTAGACTTAATTGATAAGTTGAATTAAAAATTAATTCTACTATGAAAATTTTTCAATTTGAGAGTTGGTAGTAATTAAATAATATATGTGATTTTAGTTAGTTTCAAATCTTACATGTTCTTACTATGGTATAAGTATGTGACAGTATTTAAGGTTCAAGGGCCTTTGCCTAAATTCTAATGAGATCAATGCTAAGGTCATAAAAAAAAAAAAAACCTTTCTATTTCTTTGATGATCAAGTAGGCTTTCTCACATAAGAAAATCATTAAATATAAATAGGGAACGGACCTACTAGAAATGTAATTGATTAAATCAAACATTGCATTCTTAATCCTAACTTTACTATAAGAATTTTCTTTATTTTCCTTGTTTAATTAGACTCAACAAAATACCCTTCTAATAATTTTTTAGATAAATTATCTAACAACTAAGGTTTAAGAGCCTTTATTTAATTTCTTGTAAAAGCAATACTATTAACGAAACCTTAAAGAAAACCTTCCTATGACAATCGAGTACACTTGCTCATTTTGGAAAGTTAAAATAGATAATTTATTAGTTCCCTCCTCACTTTCTACATTCATAGAAAATTCTAACCTCATAATATCTCTACTCTTAGAAAAGCTTAGATTTGTCTCAAGATTGCCTAGGGTTGAAAAACTTAAGGTAAGAGAAATCCACTTCTTTTCACTTTTTCAATGCTACTTGCATAAGAGAATTCAACTTATAATTTGAAATTATAAAAATGATAAGATCCTTTACTATTTATTTAGGTTAGTAGAACTTAACTTATAAATTAAAATTTACCACTTTTGGTCTAAGAAATGGTTTTGAATGCATAAGAGAATTGGAGATTATATAACTCATTAAATTGTTGAAGTAAAACTAAGGCTTATGTAAAATTGATTGTTGTAAATATAATTCGTGGAGAAAATTAGCTAACAACCTTTAGACAAAATGAGCATAATAATTATTTTGGTCTACTTTAAGGTAAAATAGTAAAGCTTTAGGATTTCTAGAGATGTTTTAAGCAAAGGGTGGTCAACTAAAGTAAGTGGCGATCAAATACCCTCAATCAGGAGTTGAAACAAGGAATTGCATTAGGGGAGGTAGTTTAACCTCTTAAAGGGTAGTTGAGCGCTCATGATAAGAACCAAGGTCTTATCACTATGTCCCAAGCTCACGAATTAGCTACCATGGTTCACTAAGCTCTTGATAATATCTCATAGAAGAAGATGCTGAGCTCCTATATGCTGACTTGATCGAGTATCCGAGCTCCCATCAGCATTTAGTTATCTCTTGAATGGGGGAGCTCAGTCCTTGGCTTAAACTTCGACCTGCCCTAATCCTACTCAGATCAAGGTGGGCAACTTAGCTAACCTATTCCTCAACTCAACTAACATAATGTAAGGCCCGCCAACATGTAATCCAACCTTTGGCCAAACCAACATCTTAACCTTCAATAGATTGCCAACCTCAAAATAGTTTATTCTCTACATTAGTTATGGCCAATTACAGTATGCCGTATATGTACCGATAGTGTATGACTTGTATGGATATTCTATGCACATTGTTGATAGCAAATTCTTATTTAAAGACTTAGTGAATTGCTAACCTATTCAAGATCAAAAGTTACTTTAGTTAAGCATTCATACTTCTAATTAGCCATTGTGATGACCTTTGATCAGCTAATGGCAATAGGTTGGCATTTAAGTTATCGAACTACTCCTAGAGTTTCACTGACTTATAATAGCCTTGCTAACCAAGACTCTTTAGGCCAAATCAGTAAGGCTTAACCCATAAAGTTTAAACATTCAAACATTAGGATAAAGGCACAAATGATTTGACAATTACTCTTGTTAATAACTACCTTACTACCCTATCTATCTCCATTTTAGCATATGTTCAAATTCAAAAGGTGCCACATATCCTAGGCAATTCAACTACTCCACCATAACAATTCCATACAAATCTATATGTATGTAAGGATGTACTACAATAAAATGCTCTGAACACCCTCACTACCTACTCCCTTTATACCTTTTAACACTTCCTTTAACTTATTAACTTAGGCATTAGAATGTTTATGGCAGACAACTTTGTCACCTACCAACGCTTAGCAGGTTCTCTTTTACAGATTGAAACACTTATTCTAAAGTACACCAACAACATGCATGATAGTTGGTTTTTGTCTATTTTGCCCTTGTATTTTATGTAAGTGATATTTTTAGTATCTTATCCTTTATGTAAACTTACCTAGGATGCTGCCCCAAATGGTAACTATATATACTCCATTTTTGTACCAATCAAAACCATTAGTTGAATGAATATTCTCTTATATTTAACTTTCCTTATTCTTCAACTTATGCTAACCCAAGCTAATGTCTAAGTCTAAGTCTCCCTTATATAGCCCCCTTGAGCAAGAGCTAGTGGCGGAAAACTTACCTAATCCCATTATGCATTATATTAATCGAATTAGTTGGTCCATATGTGACTCTTAGTGTGTTATATCTAAAGATTAGCTTGCCAATTGTCTTGCATCAACTACCATTTACTCTTTTATCCATCGTGTAAAAAGGACCCATTTGGTTCTTGTGATTGTTGGCACCTGTAAGTTCACCTATGGATATGTCATACCAACTTAAGCTCCAATCGAATGCCTTTTTTGGTGATTAATTAGAGCCTAAAATTTAGAGTTTGTGGTTGAATTTTTAGGAGCTTAATCAATTGGTAAATTGCCTCAGTTGATTGTGCCATTTAAAATAGTTGCTTTTAATATATATTCTTAACCTTTCATCTTAACTTTAAGTATATTCTCTAATATTCTTAATCCCCATAACATACTAAATCAACTGGACTTATTTTCATAAGAGCTATTAGTAGATCTTGGTTATCATTGCTATTGATGCTTATCGTCAAGGTTTATAATTGATAGGACTATGACTCATGGCAAATCATAAGGCTACTTATGGGTCGAGTGTCTTAAATGATGTGACTAACTTTCTTAGGCATTGATGCCACATGCAAATATGGTTAATTCATTAATTTAGTTATGATTGTATTACAAAATTGGAAAATTTAGAGAAAAGCTATGTTGTGGATGAGAAATGACATAGATGCTTTCTATTTGTTGATACCATTAGACTAAATTAAATCTTAATGGATGTATTTATTGTGTTGCAAATTATTCAAGTTGTATGGATCTTGCATTGTGTTAAGGTCCCATTTTTCCATTTTTGTAACATACTTGTCCTAATAGGGGCCTATTCTTTTGTCCATATTGTAATGTAAAAGGGAACTTTCTTTTTTCATTTAAGCTATAGCCTTACTATTATTAGAAATTTTCACTTTTAGAAAGTGATATCATTTCATCAGTTTTAATGTCTCCTTCTACTAAGCCTAAAAATGCCCATAAAGCTCTTTATAAGGGTGTAAATACTCTTCTAGATTGAAGCTCTTACTCATTATGTTAGTTTATCACAACTGACGGCACTTGTTATATACACATAACCCTTATGCACACACATTGTAGCCTTATAATACTATCAAAATTAATTAAATGATGCTATTCAATTTACTTGTCCTTGTCTATTATATTTACTATTGGTCTTCTATCTTATTCATATTGCTATAGGTTAAGCCTTGTTAGCTAGCGTTAAGTACAAGTTAGGCTTACTTACTATTGCAGAGATAGGACAGTAAGCACTACACAATCCATCTGTGTGCTAGAGAAAGCCTTGGACTATGACAATTGGTATTAGAGCCTAGGTTATTCTAGCGAGAACAATCATGACATGACAAGAAGAAGTAAGTAAGAGGCTAGATAACCTAGAGGAAATGCGTAAGGGAGTGAGCAAGTAAATGGATGATTTGGTTGCACTATTAATGAAAGTGGCTAAAGTCGAGACCAATGATCAAGATACGAATACTAAGTTTACTGAGATAGTTGAGAACTTCGATGTTACAATGTGAATGTTCAAAGAGGAGATACATATAACAACCAACAATGCAAGACAAGAAATAAGAACTCAAGTATAAGACTTGAGAAGACAAATTAATACTCATGCCTCAACTAAATCTATTGAAGAGTTAAGGGTACAAGTAGCTATTTTGGCTTGGGTTATGGGGAATGCTCTTACCCCTACTCCCGTACATGCTCCTACTCATATGAAACATCTAAAGATGCATGAGCCAAAGGCGTTCACTAATGCAAAGGACACTAAGTTATTAGAGAATTTTCTATTCAACATGAGGCAGTATTTTGCTATTGTGGGGACAAATAATGAGATAATAAAAGTCACCATGGCTATAATGTACTTGACCGGTGATGCTAAGCTGTGGTGGCCCACCAAGTGTCAAGAGATCCAAAATGGTAATGCTTATGTAGATATGTGGGTTGAGTTGAAGTCTGAGTTGCAAGCTTAGTTTTTTCCTAAGAATGTTAAGTACAATACTCGAAAGAAGTTAAGGGAACTTCAATAAGGCGATGACATTCAAAAGCATGTTCATGAGTTCTTAATCATGATGTTGGACATTAAGAGCATAGTTGAAGATGATAGAGTATTCTACTTAATAGAAGGATTGAAGCCTTATGCTAGGAACGAGTTGTAGAGGCAACAAGTTACGAACTTAACTATAACGTAAGTAGTAGCTGAGCGCTTAACTAACTACACTCATGACAACAAAAAGAAAAATGTATCGATAAGGCACAAAGGTGGAAAGTTAGTCAAGTCGAGTAAACCTAAAGTGGGGGAACCTTAAGTTTAAGCAACAACAATAGTAATATTGGAGAGTGTCAGAGGAAATCCTACAACTCTCACCAGTTTGGAAAGAGTGGGGCAACTAGTGGAGGTATGAAGCCCTTATTCCCATATATTTCTATGTAATGGCCTATACAGAGTAGCTGAATGTCCACATAGGGCTACAATCAATGCTATGGCATGAAAGGTTAAAAATGTATGCTAAGATGTAGAGTCAAGGAGTAAGGTGAGGATCAACCCCAAATGGGCACATTATACATGTTGTCGACTGTTAGAAAGAGTTCATCAGTGCAACATAAGCCAAAGACTGACATTAAATTGATGTATGTCCACATGAACATCAACGGCAAGAGTGCCAACGCAATAGTAGACTCCAATACTACACATAACTTCATTGATATGCCTAAGGTAGAAAGATTAAGGCTAGTGCTTGTTAATGACACACGCCAAATTAAAGTCGTCAACGCCAAAGCCTATCTTATTCAAGGAGTTACAAGAGGAGTGAAGGTAAAGGTTGGAGATTGCAGCGGAAATCTTGACTTCATGGCTATCCCATTAGACAACTTCAACATAGTCCTTAGGATATATTTCTTGAGATAGGCCAGAGTTACTCCCTCCTATGCCATGGCAAATTGCTTGCCATTCATGGGTAAGAAGCCACGCTGTATGATAGTTCAAAGGAATAGGGTGAACAACTAAGGGAAGGAAGGGAAGAATAGGATATTAGGGCTATGATACTATTAGCACTCCAACTAAAGAGAGAACTTAAATAATAGGAGTTGACTTTCTTAGCTATCCTTATAAAGAAAGAGGAAGCAAGAAAGATTGAGATACTGAGGGTAATATAGATGCCTCGTTCACTTGAGGGGAATTGAAATTCAATTCTCTCCTTATTCCTTATTATAGTGTTCACTTGGTTTTTTGTTTCGAAATCGTAATCCCTTAGAAATCCTTATTACATGAAATCAAGTCATAAGGATTCCTTGATTTAACCAAAGAATCACAATTTGTCATAAAATTTCACATTTTTTCCAAAAATAATCTCATATCAATTTAACGATGATTCCTACCACCATTGCCATTGCCATTGCCATTACTATTGCTATTACCACTGCTATTGCCATTACCACTACCGGCTAGTACCGACTACTACTACTATCACTACCGGCTAGTACTGACTACTACTACTATCACTACCGGCTAGTACTGACTACTACCACCACCACCGACTACCATCACCACCACAGTCACCGCCGCTGCTGCTGCCACCGCAACCACCAGCACTACTACCATCGCCACTACTACTAGCTACTGACCACCGCCACCTACCATCACCGCCAACCACAACCACCACCATCATCGCTACTAACATCATCACCCATCACCATCACCACTGCTGTAGTTGCCACCGCTACTGTAGTTACCACCATTACTGCCACCACCTACTACCATTGCCGCCACCACCACTACCACCGCTATCATCACCATTACCACTGTTGTCGCCACTACCACTACCACTACAACTACCCTCATCCCCACTCCAAGCCGCTACCTCGGCCACTGCTATCACCATTAACTACCATTACCGTCACCACTACCACTACCACTACCACTACCACTATCACTATCGCTATCGCTACCGCTACCGCTACCGCTACCGTTACCGCTACCGCTACCACCATCAACTGCTACCATCACCACCATTCGCAACCGTTATCAACCATTACCATCGCCTTCGTCCTCGCAGTTGATTTATACCACCATTATCTATTACTTTAGAATTACTTGAGAAAGAAAATGGATCAAGGGTAATTTAGTCATTAAAGTTCAATTACGTATTTATTCTTAAGTTGTTTATTAATCTAACTAAACAAAATAATAGGTATTATATCTTTATTACATTCCTTAAGAATTCCAATTACTTTTCTCCCTCATTCCATTCAGTAAAGTGAATGAACTGAGAGTGTTTTGAAAGAGTACAATTCTATGATGCCTGATAAGCTCCCAAAAGAGTTATCTCCCAGATGGTTAGTGGACCACGAGATTGAGTTGATTCCTAGTGCTAAGCCACCTGCCAAAGCTTCTTACAAAATGCCACCTCTCGAACTTGCCGAATTGAAGAAGCAGTTGGATGAGTTATTAGAGGAAAGCTTCAATCGACCCTGAAAAGCACCATATGGGGCTCCTGTTTTATTTCAAGAGAAGAAGGATAGGAGTTTGAGATTGTGTATTGACCATTGAGCTCTAAATAAGCTGACAGTTTATCCAATTCCTCTAATTGTTGATCTATTTGATAATTGGGTAGGGCTAAGTAATTTACAAAGCTGGACCTTCGCTTAAGCTATTATCAAGTTCGCATTGTTGAGGATGATGAGCCTAAGATGACGTATGTAACCTAGTATGGCACTTATGAGTTCTTGGTAATGTTCTTTGGTCTCACCAATGCTCCTACAACATTTTGTACCTTAATTTTGTGAATATCTCGACAAGTTTGTAGTTGTCTATCCAAACAACATTGTTCTGTATAAAGGACATTGTAAGACTATGTGAAGCACTTATGGATGGTTGCTACAGGAGAATCATTTATATATGAAGCAAAAGAAATGTGCTTTTGCCCAAAAGCACATCAACTTCTTAGGTCATCTTGTTGAAGAAGGGTGGATCTAGATGCATATGGCTAAGTTGGAAGTAATCAGGCAATAGCTAATGCCCAAGAGTGTGATAGAGTTGTGATCCTTCCTTAAACTCGCTAATCACTACAAAAGATTTGTTGAGAGATATTCTCACCAAGTTACACCCTTTACAAATCTGTTGAAGAAAAACCAGGCATGGTCATAGGATGAGGGATGTTAGAGTACTTTTAAAGAGTTAAAGCATGTAGTGATGAAGGAGCCAATCTTCACACTTCTTAACATTTCTAAGCCTTTTGAAGTTCATACGGATACCTCGGACATTACATTGGGTAGAGTATTGATGCAAGAAGGTCATCCAGTGGCATATGAGAGTACGAAGCTAAACTAAACAAAGTGCAAGTACTCAACCCAAGAGAAGGAGTTACTTGCAATTGTTTACTATCTAAAGACCTGGAAACAGTATTTGTTAAGATCAAAGTTTCTAGTGAAGACAGACAATTTTACTACCATCTATATATTGACTTAGCCTAAGCTCTCAACCAAGTAAGCTAGATGGTAAGAGTTCCTTATAGACTTTTATATGGAGATTAAGTACCACAGCGAGTGAACTAATCAAGTAAAGGATGCTTTGAGTAGGTGAGACAATTTAGCTTCCTTAGCATAGATTGTACACCAATCGATCTCGACTTCAATTCAAGAACAGATCAAATAGCATAAAGGTTAAGTCCTGTTGGCCAAAAATCTCAAGTAGTTGATTAAGGCAGGGAAGACTCACAAATTCTAGGTGGAGAGTGACCTCATCTACATAAAGGGGCACCAATTGTATGTCTCGAAGGTAAGTAACTTAAGAAGGACACTCAAGAGAGAGCGCCATAATATTCTATAAGCTGAACATCTTGACTGGTAGAAGACATTGAGCTTATTGAAGTAGGGGTATTGTTGGCCAGATATGAAGGAGGATGTAATGAGTTATATGAAGACTTGCTTAACTTACCAATAAGGTAAAGTTGAGAGGAAGAAGACTACAAGGCTGTTGGGGCAACTTCCAGTGCCATCTTGTCCATGGGAGAGCATTTCTGTGGACATTATTGCTTCCTTACCAAAAGTAGGGGAGTACTCATCGATTTTTATTGTTATTAATAGGTTTTCCAAGTATGACACCTTCATTCCTACCATAAAGAGTTTAAGTGCCGAAAAGACAACCCAGCTTTTCTTCAAGGAAGTAGTGAAGTTTTAGGAAGTGCTCTAAAATATTGTAAGTAATAGGGACACTAGGTTTACATGGAAGTTTTGGATAGAGTTGCTCTACCTCCTAAGTTCCGAGCTGAGCATGACCTCCATATACCATCCATAATGTAACAGGTAGACAAAGAGATTCAATGATTTGCTAAACGAATACCTTCAGTACTTTTTCAATGCTAACCAGAAGAATTGAGTTAACTTACTAAATATTGCCTAGTTTTGTTTCAACATCTAGTGAAGCTCTTCCTCTAACAAAAGTCTATAGAGATCATCAAGGGTTAGCAATCACTGTTATCCCATACAGTGGCCACACCATACACTAGAAGATGCCGAAGAGCTTATTAGTTGACTAGAGATTGGAAGTAAAGTTCAGAAGTAACAAAGGGTATCTAGAGAAGGCTTTCAAGAGGATAAAGAAATAAGCAGATCAAAATCGCTAACCTAGAGAGTACAATGTTAGAGATCAAGTCCTCATAAAACTTCTTTCAAAACAAGTCAGATCATTAAGGAACAAAGAAAAAATTGATCTAGAAGTACATTGGTCCAGTTCTTGTCATCTTGAAGATTAGAAGAGCAACCTATAAGGTCGAGCCTTATGTGTAGTTGAAGGTCTATTCGGTCTTTCATGTTAGCATCTTAAAGCCATATTATCTAGAAATAAAAGACCCATCTCGCAATGTATCAAAGTGATTGCACGTTAAGATTAAGTTCAACCTAAGCCAAGTTACAGAAGACATCCTTGCAAAGCAAAAAGTCAAAGATCCCACCACTTACGAAGAACATATAAAGTATTTAGTTAAGTGGAGAGATTAAGGGGAAGAAAATACTAGTTGGGAGATTGAAAAAGACCTTAAGCCCTTATTCGAAAGAAATTCAACCTTGCTAGCTAGAAGACCTCCACCACTAGATCTAAGCTCCAGTACATATTATCGAGGACGTCAATAGAATTAAGTAGGGGAGAATATTAGGATCTCATTTTTGTAACGTACTTGTACTAGAAAGAGCCTATTCTTTTGTACATATTGTAATATAGAAGGGGACTTTTCATTTTTTTTTTCTCATTTTGCTCAGGACCTTACTATTATTAGAATTTTTTACTTTTAGAAAGAAATACCATTTAACAATTTTAATGTCTCCTCCTACCAAGTCCAAAAATGCCTATAAAGTTCTTTACGAAGGTATAAGTCTTCTAAATTAAAATTCTTACTCACTATGTTAGTTAATCACAACTAACGGCACCTATTATATATACATAACCCCTATATACATATATTGTAACTTTGTAATACCATTGAAATTAATAAAAGTGTGCTATTCAATTTACAATTCTTGCTTGTGTCCCTTATATTTATTGTTAGCTTTCTATCTTGTTCTTGTTGCTTACAAGTTAAGGCCTTATTGGCCAGCGTTGAATGCGAGTTAAGCTTACTTATTACTATAGAGACAACATAGCAAGTGCCATATGGTCCATCTATGAGCTAAAGAAAGCCTCGAACTATGACACATTATGTGTCTTAGCTTAGTAATAATTCTTGATGAGCATCATTTCTCACTTAATTCTAAAATCAATTTTAAAACATTTCTCACAATAAATGACAATAGTAACATCTTTTCTCATCCAATTTTAGAGCCTATTTGAAAACATTATTTGTGATAAATTTTTTGAGGAGTTGATGACTACATTAGATCTACGGATGGAGAGAGATGTGATGATACCGTATATCTAGATTTTGGTTATAAAAGACATGATTTTATATATTACTCGTGCAAATTTTAGCCTAGCCTTGGTTGAAAAATTAACCATTTCATGTTTTTTAATTGATTAACACCTTATTCACTTAAGGAAAATGGATTTGCCATTCCTTCTTTCTTCCTAAAGTAGATTCTATTAAGATGTTTGGTTAGTTTTTGCCCCATGTAATAGCAATTCTTAATGAATGCCAATTCCTAAAATTTCTAAATAGAAATTCTTACATCTCACCTAATAATTGGGATTCCATACAAGAGTTTTTTCTTTTTCCCTTCAAACTAACCTTATCAAACTTTTCAAATGATACCATTCCACCCATATTCCTAAAGCAACTTCTATTTCCATGTTTTGATTAGTTTTTGTCCCATGTAATAGTAATTCTAATGAATTCCAATTTCTAAATAGAGATTCTTACATCTAACTTAAGAATTGGGACTCCATGCAAGAGTGCTTGTTTTCCCCCAAACCAACCTCATCAAACTTTTTAAACGATAAAAAAAAAAATGCCTACCTTCTTCCTCTAGCCACATAGCAAAATCATATTCTTCTTCATAGAGCTCCATCATCATAACTTATACACCTTTTGCAACCAATTCCATCCACAAGCTTCATGACTATAACTACCATCTAACTCGACCTGGAAACATTACTCAAATCACTTAGGACCATAATCACCACCACTACAATCAAACATAACCTAAAAACCACTGCTACTAGACCATGCACCACCACAATCAAGCACAATCACCACCATAATAGCCTATGACTACAACCACTACTATTACAATTGAAAATAACCCAAAAACTGCTACAATCAAACCTTCACCACAGTAATTAGATATAACCACCACCTAAAAAACCTCACAATTGCTTCACCTAATTCGACCATCTATTGAGATTGGGATTAGGGTTTCATAGAACAATGTCATTGGGATAGGGGCTAGGGTTTTTGCATTGAACTCACATACATTAGGGCTAAGGTTTCATCTTGAACATGAAGCAACATTGTTTTATAATTTATTATTTAATTCAATAAAGGTATTTTAATCATTTTAATTTCTAATCGTGTCTCATTCCTTATTAAATTTTATGAGCTTATTACACTCAACTAAATGTTGTAATATTTTTTCATCATTTATTACATATTTATTTCATTTTTTAGTAATTATAATTTTTTCCTCTTTCTATTTCATTTAGTAAAGTGAATACGGCATAAATGTTACTTGAGGATTCTGAAATTGATGATTAATCACATATATCAAGTATTTGCAATTATTCAATATATTTGAAGAATGTTCAGTAGATGTAAAAACCTATTTAATTGACAGCTGGGGATTGTCATATATTCTTCGGCTGGAGTCGGGGTCCATGCACTAGGCTTGTGGCATGCGGTGCCTGGGCTCGTGGTTCCTTAAGCCCTTCAAAAGCAAATGGGGGCCGATTTCCTGACCTTATCCCCTTTAGCCATGGAAAAGCAGGGCCGATTGTCGAGGACTCGCGAGAGCACGATACGACTTACGAGACAAACTGAGCCAGCTTTCTTTAGCCAAGCAAGCTCTGTGTTGTAACCCCAAACTGCAGATTCGGTGTTTTTTCATCTGCTTTGAATTTGATAATGACGATGAAGTTGGGTTTGGGTTTGTGTGGGAAGCAATCTCTTTTCTCTGTAACACCGACATGCTCTGCTGCTGCTGTTGCTGCTGCTGCTGCTTCTTCTTCTTCATCTCTTGTCACAAACAGCAAATCTCCCCACTTTTGCTGCACACTACATGTACAGAAACAACAGAAGCAACTAAGAAGCCCTGACCTTGTTGCTTTAGAGTATGCTGATCTCAATCTTCCCCACAAAGTCTCCGAGGTAAAAAAAAAAAACGATCTTTCCACCTGAACATTAGAAAGAAAGTTCCAGTCTGTGTCTTTTTTGAGTGTGCGCTTACTTGTTTATTGTTTTTTCTATTTTTTTCTTCCTATCTCAGGATGTGGGTCATGTCAGAATCAGACAACATGTTAATCCTCTCAGTTCCTCTTTTTCCGTGAGTTTCTTGATTCTTGTCTAAATCCATTTTATCATATATTTTGGTATTGGGTATTCTGATGAACACACTGTAATTACCTATTCTCATGACCTGAAAATGGCAGAAACCGGTGGAGATACCTGATTGGAAGAATGTTTACAAGGACCCAAGTTTGCCATTAATGGTGGACATTGGATGCGGTACTACTTTTATTTTTATTCCTTTTAACTCTATATTTTGTTCTAACTACAAACATGATAATGTCTTGTTGTTTTTCATTTTTTTATCTTTTAGAGAAACATTTTGTCCCACAGCATATACTTGATTGTTGCTGCATTTTTGTAATCGAACTAAACCGCATAATTGAATGTGGAATGCGAGCAGAGAGTAGATGCTGAAAGCAATCTGCTTTCATCCTCTGAATGCTGTAGGCAATTTTGGGCTATTCATCCTAATTGAGTCTCCGGAAGTGATTATTTGAGTTGTTCTTACTTGCCTTGAACCTGTTGTTGCAAGATAACATTTGGTCTTTTATGATGTGTCATTTCAACTGGTGGTTGATTTGGGTTCTGTTGTTATAAGTTTGATTTAGATGTTATTATAACTGCTTTGTGTAGACAATTTAAAATTTTGTGACCCTAGGTTTAGATGTAGGGAACTTTGGAATTGTTGAAACGTGCATCCATTCAACAAGAAAATATCTAATATGTACTTTCACTTGACAATCTACAAATCCCCAGGCAGTGGCAGATTTCTTACATGGCTGGCAAAAACAAATCATGATTGGGGAAATTATTTGGGATTGGAGATAAGGCAGAAAGTATGGGAATGAACACGTTGGGTTACTTCTGAAACCTTGGACTTCCTCTCATTTGATTAATGTATACCAATTTTTTTTAATTTGTTTTTAAACCTTAGTACGTGGATATCCTTTTCTTATCATCCTGAACATCCTCTGCAGCTGGTCAAACGAGCTGAGTGCTGGGTAAAAGAGCTTGGTCTTGACAACTTGTATGACTTTTCTCTATTCTCTGATATAAATCTTAAGGAATATTTTCCTGGGATGTTCCCGCCAGAAATTTTTATGTGATTTACAGTCCTGTAAGTTTTTCTTTTGCAGACATTTCTTGTTTGCAAATGCCACTGTTTCTTTCGATAATCTCATATCAGCTTATCCTGGTCCATTGATGCTGGTCTCTATCCTTGTGAGTATATCTATTTTGACTTGTATCACTACTTATTTGTTAGAAGCACTTTTCCTTTTGAAATGAGGAATAACGTACTTATTCAATACGAAGCCCCCAAGATCTTACTTATCTGTCACTTGTTGACAATTGGATTGCACGTGGAATTGAGATATAGTGCAAGGTGAAAGGCTTGTTGCTCCCTTTACTATGGGGGAGAAAGTCGCATTATACTCTTGCATTTTTATTGTAGATGTTATTTTGCGGATAAATTTAGGTTTCCTTGTTTTGCCTATAGCTCATTCCTTAGTTGCTCCAGCTTTTTACAAGTTTTAAGCTCTTATTTATGCTTATGCTTGTGTATAAGCTTAATAATCATCATTCTGATGTTGGTGCAGTGTCCAGATCCACATTTCAAGAGAAAGCATCATAAAAGGAGGGTTGTGCAAAAGCCATTAGTTGATTCAATTGTGACCAGTTTAGCACCAGGAGGAAAGGTGTGTCTGCTGCACCTCTTTTTAGTGTCCTGTATGACCCTTTTGTGCAAGGCATCTAGCATCATAAGTTTTACAGGTGATAACAGTACCATTATAAATTCAGGATAATTTTTTAATCTAATAATTATATGACTACATAATATCTAACAGACTTAACCTTGCTTGATACCATGTGAAAAAATATAATGCATTGATACAATGGTTCAGAATGTAGTGATAAGTACAGCATGTTAAGGACATATTGACCAACTGCATAACCTAGGTATGTTAAAGGACTATGTACAAGCAATGTCTGATATATATTTATTGTCATCAGTTTTAATGCAGAAAATTTACCAGAGAACCCACCTTATGGGAATGGGGCTTTATTGCTGTTGGTCCAATTAACGAGAGAGAGAGAGAGAGAGAGAGAGAGAGCCTTATGTGGAGACATAAAGACTGGTGGATCATGAATTGGTTTTCATGAGTTGATAATAAGCTTTACCATGATTAGTTTTTGCTGTCTAATATATCTTGGCAATAGCAGAAAGATTTTTCTCTCCAATTCCATGCTCTTTGCTGTCTAATGTATCCATGACCAATAATATTTTCTGGCATATCTGAATATACATTTAGCTGCATTCATGCGATTGTGAAGCATATTATTTTTATTGGTACATTTAGAAAGAAGGGTGCTGCTACATTCTTCTTGACTGACTGAAAATCTTGCAACTAGTTATGAATCATTATCTCTTATCTTATTTCTATACTTTCTATTTATATACAGGTATTTATTCAATCTGATGTGCCAGAAGTGGCAATTGACATGAGAAATCAGTTCGATGAGAAGAATGATGTGCTTCAACATATTGACTCAATTGATCCAAAAATTATGTGTGATAATGATGGATGGTTAGTGAGCAATCCAATGGGAATAAGAACAGAAAGAGAAATCCATGCAGAACTTGAAGGAGTTAAGATACACAGGAGAGTGTACAGAAAGATATAAATTGAAGAGATCTTGTTTTTTATATCATTAGGATGTAGATGTAAGGGTACACATTACCTCATCTTCTCAAAAGCATGTGTTGAATTTGTCCATTTTGCTTAGTTAGAAAGTTTAGTTCCATTTTACTAAAACTAGGTAATCTTTAAGCTTCATCATGCAAGAAGGGAGAAACTGTTTTAGCATTTGGATGTTGGTTAGAACTGTGAACTTGTGCATCAGTGGCTGGATGTATTCTTAATAGATAAATATTAGATGAATGTGGAGAGAATGCTGTAATAAGTTGCCCTTTTGGTTAATTCTTTTGATCTCTACTTGGTTGAGAGTCTTCACCCCATGACTAGGGGTGCCTCCATATTCCATTGCTGGACTTCCAGAGCTCGACCCTCGTTTTTCACCATATCAAAGCTTTTCTCTGCGATTAATAGTCCCATCATCCCAAAACCTCCACCAATTGTCATTATCCAATAATCCCCATGCTTTCTTAAACAAAGCTCTAGACGCTAGATCTCTCCGTCCCTCGATCCTTTTTATTCAACCAAACGCTGATCTTTTCCCACCACGTCTCCCACAACTACCTCACCGTTAACCCCTACTCGCCTACCCTATAACGATCTAACTCAAACGTAGGCTCCTACCCTCGTGACCCATCAGAATACTTCTCCAACTCCTCAACACCCATCCTCCGCTGCAATTTGAGATATAGTAGTCTAATGTCTGTTGGGCATAGAAATCGAAGGGCTCCTATGGGTAATCCACACAAGGTAAGTTCCTTTCATCTTAAGACTCTGTCCTTTAACATTTAATTCTTTTTTCCACCAACCACCCACCCACAACCCCCCTCCCCCACCCTAAGTTAGTAGCTACTTTTATGTGTCCTGTGTTTTGTTCTTCTGGGTCCTTGTTCGCAGTTTGATAGTGTTATCCTTCAGTGTTTTGAGTCTTATCTCATTTAATCTTCTAGTTCTACGCTAACTAATTTCCTTCATCGCACTGTTAATTTTTATATCAGACAGATATACCCACTACACCCTTGGCCCAAAATGCGTGCCAAAGCGTTGATGGAGAGCTGCCAAACATCGTTGAACTGGATACACAAGGGGGTACTGATGACAGGTAGAGGGTAGTATTGGTATGCAAGATTATCTCAAACAGAACAGAGAACATAACTGTGCTTATATCAATGATGAAAGAGTGTTGGAAAGTTTACGGGCCCTGTGAGATTGTGCAAATGAAGGCAAACTTGTATGTGTGTATGGTTGCGGACAAGCAACAAGCTACAAGAATCATTAAAGATGGGCCCTAGAGCTTCATAGGGAAGGTGATAGTGATGAATATATAAGAATCCCATCGAGAAATTGAGAAAGTGCAGTTGGATAATTGCCTGTTCTGGGTCCAAATACACAGGCTGAAACTTGATTAGATGATTGAAGGTAATGCAGTAAAAATTGGAGTTTATATGGGAGATGTATTGGAGATAAAGTCAACACAATTGAAGGGTGGTGCTATGAGGGGATTCTTGAGAGTCAAAATTAATGTGGATTGGAAGCAACCTTTCACAATAGGCACTTGGGTGAGTAGAAATATATTGGAAATATACTTTGTTTGATTCAAATACGAGAAGCTACCTAACATGTGCTTCAAGTGCAGTAGGCTAGGCCACTCAACTACGAGATGTGGCAAGAATACTAATCTAAATTTGGGAAGTTGGCTTAGAGTAAATTCTGTTAGGCCATCTTTGAAAATTGAGGGCTCCATAAGTAATGTGTCCTCACCTCAATCTTCATCAAAGGAGGCTGCTTCAAGTGAATCTTATCCATCTACAGGATGCTTATGCTCATCATTCGACAAGCCATTCGGAAAATCTACATTTCCACCCAAACACGAACATAAATACTTACCTACCACCCTACCAAAGGCTCGATACCTTATCATAAGTGCCCGAAGTCTTAAATCTACCCTATCACACCCTAATGATCACACACAACCCACTTCACCCCACATACAATGAAGGGAATCAAGCTATGGGGTCTCTAACCCACAGCCGAGCTCGAGGACTAGAAGAGTTGGCACGATGAATCTTTATATTCCAACCAACCCTTGCCGAGGCCGAGGCCAAATACTTCCTTATCGAGTTACCTCTAATGCCGTACCATATGACCGCCCATTATTGTATAGTATGCCAAGTTAACGATTACTCTCTATTATCGAGTCAACTAATTGCTCGAGCTCTTCCGTGTCGAGAAGCTGAGAGAGAAAGATCGGACTGACTAGGCTATCCTTGTTCGGACAAACCCATGTGTCCGTACTTTTTGTCTGCATTTACTAATAACCTCGCCAATATAGCATTGCTATGTATACTATATCATGTGTAAAATCTGTACCATCAGTGATTATTTTCCTTATATATTCAATTTTTACCCTTTTGTATCATGTAACATTGCTTCTTTAGGAAATATCCTTTTTGTCTTTTCCCATTTGGGCAAGTTACCCTAGTTTGCGAGTATAAATACACTTGTACTTGTAATTGTAAAGGAGGAGATAATCTTGAATACACTTTTGAATACCTGATTCCTTACGTAAATACTATTGTTTACTCTTAACATCACTCTTATCATTTATCTTAAATAAGGTTAGGTGGCGAGTAATCTCATTAGACCAATTTGTGCATTACATCGAATTGTATAGTGAGTCCTCAAAAGTTCCATTAGTGCGTCATATCCTTTAGAGCTATTCGTAGGTTTTGCTTACTGTTTTCATCCTTTGTTTCCCCCCTTTTGTACCTTTCCCCATTGACTCATTTTAAGCTTTCTGCAAGCTTAGACCCATTCAGCGACTAGCCTTGTCTATTCTTAGTTACAGTTCACATCATCCTAGTATCAGAGCAGAGATTTTGTGTAAGTTGTAGTTAATTCTTCTTAAGTTCTATTATACTCTATTTTGTGTGAACGAAACATAGTAAGTTACTGTATTCACTTGACTGCTATGTTGTTAGTTGTTCACTCTCTGAAATATTTGTTTGAATTTCAATTTGTGAAGAAAAATTATAGATCCAAGTATGAATGTTAATGCCGATGATGACAGTGGAGTTGTCCACCATGGACGACAATCTCAGGAAACTCTTAGAAGTATTGACGAAAGACTTGATAAGGTAGTTAACCTCTTGGTGAATCTGACTCAAGCTATTCTTGCCCTATTTTGTGAGCCTACTGAGGTTACGCAAAACACTCCACAAGCTGCTCAACTTATTAGAGGTCAGAACCTAGCTCGACCATTTCGAGGTAGAGGAGTTGGCGAACGAATAAGGCGAAGGATAAACTTAAGAGAGCTAGATGAAGAAGAAGAAGAGTATTTTGAAGAGGAGCGTGTATGAGTCTCCAGAGCATCTAACCATGTGAAACTTCGGATTTCGAGTTTCAATGAATTCGGGAATGTTGACTAGTATTTGGATTGGGAAGAGAAAATAGAGCGTGTGTTTAATTATTACCAATATGAGGATTACGAGAAAGTAAGGACTGCTGTTGTTGAATTTTCTAGATATGCTGCCATGTAATAGAAGAATTTTCAGGCCATGAGAAAAAGAGAGGGGTATCGAGAGATTAATACTTGACTTGAGATGAAGAAGGTGCTCAGAAACAGATTCGTACTGGAAACATATCTCTAACATACTTTCACATGGCTTCAGGAGCTGAGATAAGTAGGCCAAACTGTTGATGAATATGTTCAAGAATTTCGAATGCTTATGATAAGATGCAAAGTAGAGGAACCACCTGCCCGAACAGTTTCAAGGTTTGTCACTAAGTTGAGAGGAGACATCTAAGACATTGTGGAACTCCAACGATTTGACACAATGGATAAAGCTATTAGGATTGCCCATAGAGAAGTAAAGAAAAAGTCGAGTAGCAACTAGAGTGCCGACTAGCCGACTTGGATACTACCAAGTACCAAGCCGAGAAGTAAGATAAATGTCAAAGCTAAGCAAAAAAGCCTGCCCGAAGATGTAGTGCCAACCCAAATGTATGAGAAAGGGCAAGGGTTTGGTAGGAAGACTAGCCAGATCAAATGCTTCAAGTACTAGGGGTTCGGACATATGGCTGTTTAGTGCCCAAACTGAAGAACAATGGTCATTAAGGGAGATACCTCGAAGTTAGACGTAGAGAGTACGAACTTGGAACCTGAGGAGGAAGAGATTCCTATTGAGAATGAGAATGCCGAGAAAGAGTTTATCGAGGAAGACATGTATGCTGAGGACCTGGACCAGCTATTCATGGTTGTCCGACGCACTATGAGCATGGAACCCTTACAAGAGGAGGAGTAGGGAGAGAACTTATTACATATCACCTGTAAGGTAAATGAATGAACGTGTGCCCTCATCGTGGATAGTGGAAGCTATACCAATGTGGCATCAACCGACCTCATCTCAAAATTGAGGTTGCCGACTGTTGAACATCTAAAGTCGTACAAGTTGCAATGGTTAAGTGATAAAGGAGCATTACACATCATTCGGCAAGTACTACTGCCACTCATTATCAGCAATTATTCTAACCAAATTCTTTGCGACGTACTGCCTATGTACACATCCCACGTATTGTTAGGAAAACCGTGGCTGTTTGATAGGAGAGTTATCTACGATGATTATAGGAATACCTACATGCTCGAGAAGGATGATCAGAAGATCATGCTAAATCCGATGCTGCCGTGAGAAGCTCACAACTTATAGACAAAACTTGCTCGTAGATTAAAGAAGGCTTTGGTGATGAGTAGAGTTGAGTTCCGAAAGGCCATTAACGCCAACGAGCCGACTCTCCTGTTGGTTAAGCGACTACTGGAAATGAAGGAGCAGAATGATTTACCCTAAGAGGTGAAGGAACTGCTGGATGAATATGCTAACCTATTCCTAGAACAGTTGCTAGTAGGGTTGTCCCCAACCTGAGGCATAAAGCATTGCATTAACTTAGTACCCAACACTATATTATCGAATAAGCCAGCTAGCTTTTCACATGAATCCCAAGCAGGCTTCTGAGCTTCAACATTAAGTTATGAGTTGCTAGAAAGAGGATATGTAAGAGAGAGTCTCAGCCCTTGTGTTGTGCCTGCACTTATAGTATCGAAGAAAGATGAAACTTGGCGAATGTATGTTGACAGCCGAGCCGTAAACAAAACCACAATCAAATACAGGTATCTAATCTTGAGGCTAAAAGACATGTTGGATGAACTGAGTAGAGCCAAAATTTTTAGCAAGATTGATCTCAAATCTGGCTACTATCAAATCCGCATGAGGCTAGGAGACAAGTGGAAGACTGTATTCAAGACTCGACATGGACTATACGAGTGGATGGTCGTGCCCTTCGACTTATCGAATACTCCGAGCACCTTCATGAGACTTATGAACTATGTGTTGAGACATCTCATCGGAAAGTATGTCATGGTGTACTTCGATAATATCCTAATCTATAGTGCCGACGTGCCGAGTCATTGTGAACACATTTGAACAATCCAGGATATCTTTCATACTAAGAGATTATTCGGCAATTTAAAGAAATGTTGCTTCTGCTAGGAGGAAGTAGTATTCTTGAGCTATATAATCAATGGAGGAGGCTTGCGAGTCGATGATGAGAAGATTCAAGCAATTCTTGGGCTATGTAGTCAAGCTACAGGACCCCTGACCCGCATCTAAGCTCGAAGACTAGAGAGGCTAGTATGATGAATCCCTATATTCCAACCAATCCCTACCGAGGCCAATTACCTCATTGCCAAGTCACCTCTAATGTCATACCCTATGATAACCAATTATTGTGTGGTATGCCAAGTTAATGATTACTCTCTGTTGCCGAGTTGACCAATTACTCGGCCTCTTCTATGCCGAGAAGCTAAGAGAGAAAGACCAGACTGACTAGGCCATCCTTGCTCAAACAAACCCATGCGTCCATACTTTTTTTCTACATCTACTAATAATCTCGTTAATATAGCATCGCCACGTGTACTGTATCATGTGTAAAATATGTAGTACTAATGATTGTTTTCCTTATATATTCAATTTTTACTCTTTTGTATCATGTAACATTGCTTCTTTAGGAAATGTTCTTTTTGTCATTTCCCCTTTGGACAAGTTGCCCTAATTGGCGGGTATAAATACCCTTGTACTTATAGTTGTAAAGGAGGAGATAATCTTAAACACACTTTTGAGTACCTTCTTCCTTACGAAAATACTGTTGTTTACTCTCGGTATCACTCTTATCTTTTTTCTTAAGCAAGGTTAGGTGACGAGTAACCTTATTAAACCAATTTGTACGTCACATTGAATTGTGTCGTAAGTCCTCGGAAGTTCCATTGGTGCACCATATCCTTTAGAGCTATTCATGGGTTTTGTTTACTATTTTCATCCTTTGTTTTCCCCCTTTCGTACCTTTCCTCCTTGACTCATTTCGAGCTTTCTACAAGCTCAAATCCATTCAGCGACCAGCCTTATCTGTTTTTGGTTACGGTTCGCATCATACAATTAAGCTACTCTTCCTTTACTTAACCTAAAAATCCATATGAAGATTAGGAAGAGATCATAAGCCCAATAAAATCATACCATAAGGGCAATGCCTCAAAGAAAATCAATGTTTATTACAGCTCACCCTCTAGCAGAACAAAAACTACTAGCCATTACTTTGTTGAACTACTAGAATTATTCCCATTCCCATGCCAAAACCTTTAGACACTCCACTTCTCACCTAATCTCAACCCTAAAAACCTTAACCATAAAGAGGCCAGCAAAAGAGGTAGGCTCAGACCTTGTAAAGCTCCTAAAGTTGGGCAACTTAGAGACTACACCATCTAACTCATCAAAACCTGCTACAGAAAAAAGGGAGAAAACTAAAGAAATCTCAACCTAAACTTTTAAAGAAAGTGTAACCCCCTTGCCCATAGATTTATTGCAGGAATCTTTATTCAATATTCCCATTTCCTTCTTCAAACAAATAAAGAATGGTTGTGGAGGTTAGCCAGAAGCAGCCACAAGGGAGTCATGATAATCATAAGTTGGAATAATCGAGGACTAAGGCCTTACTTAACAATTTAACACCTTAGAGACCTCATTTTCAACACACAATCCTTGTGTTGAGTTTTTGATGGAAATGAAGACTAAATCCAGTAAGCTCTCTCGTCTCAAGAGAAAGATGAGATATACTAATGAGTTCTATGTTGCATTAGAAGGACCATTTAGGGGATTAGCATTGTGGTGGTTGCATATGAAAATCACACATATACCACTATTTCCCTAACAAATGGTTCTATGTTTTCTAATGTCTCATGGGTTAATGAAGACCTAAACCACTTTTAGTAGCATTGCTTGTAAAGAGAGTTAAGAGTTTTTAGTATAATCTATAAGGGAACCCTAGATGTGCATAGGAGATTTCAATGATATTTTATACAACTTTGAGAAGGAAGGTAGTAATATGCAATGGAATACACTGATGGATCATTTCGGTGAGATGATCATGTGATTTAATGTTAATGATATTAGCTTTAACAAACCTTAATTTACATGGTCAAATAGAAGGGAAGATAGAGAAGTGATGAAGAGAATTGGCAAGGCATTGGTATCTTGCTAATAGATCCTCATGTTTCCTAAGACCCAAATGTTTTATAGTGAGATGGTGGGCTCTGATCATGTTGCTCTTACTGTAGATTCATGTTTTGTTGAGAAAAAAGGGAAGGAGAGATTTAAATTTGAAAACATGTGAACTACTTTTAAAGGATGCGGCAACATATGGACTACCATATACGTACCTTTTCCCCTTAGGATTCAAGTTGAAAAGATGAAAATGGAGGTTGAAAGATTAGAGTCAAACTGCTTTCTTGAACTCCAAGAAAGAAATTAGACAGGTATAAAAAGAGCTTGCCTTTATCCAGTTAAAGGGTTGTCAACGCGATAGGAGTAAGGAGAGAGAACTTATAGGAAGGCTTAAGACACTTTGGAGGAGAGAGGAGCTCTTCTAGCATCAACACTTGAGGCTGAATTAGTTAAAGGAAGGAGATAGAAACACTAAATTGTTTCACTAATCTACTATGATGCATAGGTAAAGAAATAAAATTTTGAGAATGAAAAATTTTGTGAGCAAATGGTTACAAGACGAGGATTCTATTATGGTTAAATTTCACAGTTTCTATGGAAATCTTTTCAAATCGAATGGAGGAAGAGGTTAGGGTAATGTGCTTAATGCAATTCCTTCCTTAGTGAATGATGAGATAAATAACTCATTGTCCAGCAATCACGGAAGAGGAGATCAAAGCAATTACCTTTTAGATTAAAGCCCTTAAGGCTCTCAAACTTAATGGCTTTCCTAGAGTTTTCTATTAGCACTTTTGGCACACAGCAAGTAGAAGGGCAATGAAAGCTGACCAATCCTTCTCCTCCATTAGTATTATCCCCTTTTCTCTTAATCTTATAGATATTTTTTTGATTTGCAAAATAGTGTCTTTTCAAGAGGTTGGTTACTTTTGTCCTATTAGCCTTTGTAACTTTATGTTCAAAATTATCTCTTGCATCCTTGTCAATCATTTGGAACTGTTATTGCATAACCTAGTATTTGAACAACAAAGTGCTTTAATAGCGAGTTGAGTTATTCATAACAATATTATCATTGCCCATGAAACACTTCATTTTCTAAGAACCAAGCAAACTAAGAGGAAATCTTGTTGTGCCCATAAACTTGACATAAACAAAGCATATGATAGGGTTGAATGGAACTTTCTAGAGTTGTATTAAAGAAGCTTGATTTCTGTGAAACTTGGATGAGGTGGGTGATGGCATCTATTAGATGTTGTTGGACATGTTATCCCTACCAGAGGGCTTAGGCAAGATGATCCTTTATTGCTATACTTATTCATTCTTGTTGCTAGTGTCTTATCATGCAATTTAGAAAGAGCACTTTTAGATGGGATATTTAGACTACAAATTAAGAGCACATGTCGTATTTTGTCTCATTTACTATTTGCTGACGATTCTCTATTTTTTGTGGAAGTAAATGTACCTAATGTACAGGTGTTAAGATGCCTTATTCAGGATTATTGCCAAGCTTCAAGCTAGAAAGTAAATTTTCAAAAGTCAAGCTTATTTTTCTATAAAAGCATCTCTCAGGATTGTGTTGAAGAAATATGTAGTATTCTATAATATCATGCTTGATACGTAAGAAAGGACTAAAATGGAATCGCAATTCCAATTTTCATTCCCTTTTCTATATTTAGACATGCAATTTGAAGATAGAATCATTGATTTAACCTTTAAGGGAGAATTCAATTCCACCTTTAAGAGAGCTAAATCGCAATCCCATTCTACTATTATTAATTATATTAACTTAAATTTACTTATTTAACCTTCAAAAAAACTATAATGTGTAATTATTAAAGGCATTTTTTATAATTAATACAATTTACACGTTTAATGTGATTTCATTTTATCCCATTCCATGGGCATTTCCAAATACAGAAAAGGATTTATGATCCCAACCTTCATTCTATCCCATTTCATTCCTTTCCAATCTATTTTATTTCAAACCATTCACGCGTACCAAACATAACATAAGTTCCAATGTCAAACAATCTAGGGAAATATCTTAACCTTCCTACTTCATGGGGTGGAAACAAATCTAAAGCATTAAGGTTTGTGAAGGATAAAATTACATTAAGTTTAAGTAGTTAGAAGAGAAACTTGCTCTTGAATTCAAGAAGAGAGTTACTCATTAAATCTGTGGCTAACACTATACCAATCTTTTCCATGAGCTATTTCAAATTCCCATCAAAGTGGTTCAAAGAAGTGAACTCCATGATGGCACAATACTGATGCGGCAAAAGAAAGAAAAACAGAAATTTCACTAGCTTAGCTAGGAGAAAATTATCCTTCCTAAATCGAAAGGAGGATTGGAGTTTAAAGACTTGAATGTCTTCAACTCGGCACTCCTTACTAAGCTTGCCTAGGGGATCCAAAGTAATGCCTATTCCCTTTGGTTGTGAATACTAAAGGGTATCTATTTCCGAACTTTTCCTTTTTGCATGTATCTAGAGGCTCTTGGGGATGAGTTAGCACTCTTCATGGGAAGGAATATTTGATGGAGGGTGCCCTATGGCAAGTTAGGGACGGTTTTAAAATCAAAGCCGCTTTAGATAGATGGATTCTTGGTTTGCCCTATCACAAGCCCACCTTCAATTCCCCATGGCAAGACCATAATGCTAGTGGCGGACCTAATTGACACTTCAACAAGAACCTGGAAAACTGCGACGCTTCACAGCTTGTTTAGGAGAGAGACGGCCACGGCAAATTCAACGCATCCAATTGCCCCGTGTGTGCATAGATGATCGCCTAGTATGACCTTTTGAGAAAACATGAGCTTGTACGGTCAGGTTAGCATACAATTTTGTAGGGTGCTCCCTTAACTCTATATCAACTTCGGATCTTTCTTCAAGAGCAATAGAGAAGTCAACATGGAATTTAGTTTGGCACAACCCGTGCCTGCCTAAGCTTAGACACTATGTTTGGAGAGCCTTGAATAATTGAATTGCCACTCATAAAAATCTGTTCAAGAGAAGTATTGTTGACTCTCCCAATTGCACATTCTGTAATGAAGTTGAAACTGTTGAACACGTGCTCTATTCTTGCCCTTAGACTGTACCCGTTTGGTTATTCGAGCAAAGAGTGGGGATTGCCCTTTAGACTTATGGCTGAAAAGATATGTAAACAAGGCAGAATGTGCCAAAAAGGAGAAGTTGGAATTACTTGCTAAGATAACCAAGGTCATGTGGTGTATTTGGAAAACTAGATACGATCGTGTAGTCGAATGCATCAACCTAGGGCCTAACCTCATGGTAACTTTGTGTCAAAGATCCCTGGAGGAGCTTGGGGTGGTGAATAATTCTAGGAGAGCATCTTCTTCCAATGATGATACAGAGCATGTTTCTATAGGTCAGCAGCATGGCTTTGAGGAATGCGACCTGCAGTGGCAATCTTATCCTTGTTAACGGGGGCAGAGACCACCAGCTTCACCAAGAAACGACCCATCATTATGTCCAGCTACTAGTTATGCTGGGGAGAACAGGCTGTGCACATCTGCAAGTAGCAGCAACAATACGTCCCTTGGAAGGCCAGATTGTTTGTTTTCCATCTCCCTCGATCCATGGTTGGCAAGCACTTAGCGACTCCACCATCAAAGTGAACTTGGATTGTTCGTTCGACAAGGGCTCGAAGGAAGCCGCATTCGGATTCATCGCTAGGGATTCTCCTGGTTTGGTTTGTGGTGGTTATGATGACATTTGTCTGATTGGATCCGTTGAAGAAGTTGAGGCTGTTGCACTTTTAAAGGCCCGTTAAGTTTGCAAAGGAGAGAAGACAGCAAGATGTTTGCTTTGAATTTGACAGTGCTATCGTCTTTAATTCTATCAAAACGCCTGGTTCTACTCTCTAGACTCTAGAACCTATGCTACTGGATCTCAAGGTTTTATTGCTATCTTTTAAATCTGTGCAATTTAATCTGATCAGAATACATGCAAACCCAAGTGGCGGATTGGCTTGCAAGTTATGCTAGAAAGAAGATGTTCCCTTCAGATTAGGTATCCAAACCCTGCTATTCTCTTGGGTGATTTGCAGTGTTTAGAAAGCTTATCTTTTATTCTAGAATTGTTTGATGTATTAAACTCCTTATCTCTTTAATATCATTCATACATTGGCCCCAAAAAAAAAAAAAAAAAAAAAAAGAAAGAAAAAGAAACCCTTTTCATTTTATTTATATCATTAAGGGCATGGTTTATTTCTTGAAAAACACTTTTTTTTCCCTATATTTGGTGTAATTAAAGCTTTCTAATTATTAAATTTTATTAAATTAAATTTTAAAGATTGTGATTACGTTGCTATTAGCCTATCACACTTACTAGTTGCTTTTAGCGTATGCTAATGGTGGGAAGCAAAAATCACAAACTATTATTTATAGTATTCTCTTCTTCTTCTTCTTCTTTTTTCTAGATGTAATGGTTCGATTTAACTATCATAAAAAAATATCAATAGCAAAACTATCTATATTTTTAGAAAAGAAAAATCATGTTTCTCATTTTCTATTTACACTTAAAGTGATTGCTAGCCAACATCACCAGTGAAAAGCCACCATTATTGTCTTTCATCTGCACTTAGTATTATAAGCTATCAATATTTACTAACTCGTAAAATTATTATGATAATATTTGATAATTGTACATTTTTTTGTTATAGTAAATATTGAAAAAGGTTATAAAAGCATTATTCGGGAAATGAATGGAGCTTGATTTTTGTTCATTTCTTTTTCCATATTTTGGCTCAAGTCAATTAGAATCATGTAAAGTAGTACTAACAAGTTAAGTTGAGATAATACGTATACAGCTCAATCTTGATCTTAAACTCAACTTGTAGATTAAAACTCAAACATTAGACTAACTCGAGCTTGGCTCAATTGAAATTTTTTAGGATGAATAAATAAATATATATATGTGTAACCAAGATAATAAATGCAACAATTTAATTTGAACTTAAATTGAGTTCGATTTCAATTGGAAGTTTATTTGGACAAATATTATGAATTTTAAGTTTACTCAATGGATCATTCGTAAAAGCTTAATCTTAAGTTCAATTTAATTATAATTATATTGAACTTGATTAATTATCGAGAAAAACACTCAATGAATTTGTGAGTAAATTTTGTTTAATTCCACACAAGTGTGAATATGAATAAAGGATGATGTAGGAAAAGTGTCATGGTAGGTTTGGTTTGAGAAATGTAATAAAATTGGAAAAGAATAGCTAGAAAATGCTAATGATTAGTAATTTTTTTGGTCATGTGAAAAAAACTATAACTCTTTATTTAATAGTATAATTCTGTATTCCATAAATTTAGAGCTACTTTCTATATGAAATCAACCAAACCTATTATTAGCCTCCAGAAGAACCAGAAAAACAAGAAAAAAAAAAGGGGAAAAGGAAAAAGAAAAGAAAATTTTTCGATTACTTGGAGTCTCGGACTATGAGAAGGTGCTTCGAAATTTCGTAAGATGGAATATGAAGAATGGGATGGGATGTACAGAGAAAGAGAGCTTTTTGACGTTATCAACGGTAAGCTGCTCGTTAATCATATTCCATGAATGTTCACATAAGGTCGGGGTTTGGTATTCGGTATTCGGTCTTTTCAGAAAAGTTCAGTACTTTTATTGAAAAGTCGTTTTACTTTTCTACAACCATAACAAGAAAATGCCACCATTAAGTTTAATATAATGCATATAAAAAGATAGTTGTAATTTAAGAATAGGGACACTGATCCTCTAATAAAACGAATTAAGTTTAAATATTCATTCTCTATAATTGGTAAAAGAAAACAAAAGGTTTATTATCATATACATACATAAATTATATCTACACCTTTTATACTTGCTTAGTCCCTTATTTTTATAAAAAGTGCATTTGGTTTTTTACATAGCTATTTTGCCCCTAATTTTAGATATTTTTAAAATTTTAGTGTTTTTCCTATTTTTTATTCCAAGGAAGAATAGTAAAATGCAATTTAATTATATCTTCCCTTTAGGAAAAAAAAATAAATAAAAGTCTAAATGTACAATTCCAACAAAAGGTAAAAACCATTTGAAGCAACTTTAACGGTAGAATTGGGCATAAGGCCCTCGAGCATCAGGCCCCATTGGTTCACAAGTTCCAAATAAGGAAACTGGGACCAGCCTGACCTCACCAAGTGCAGTGTTCGACCTACGAATTAGTCTGGGTTATTTATTTAATTTTGGAACTCGTTTACATCCGTTTCCCACAATTCACGCATCAATAATCACATCCCTTATTTGAAACAAGTAATTACTTTAAACAATCTATGTGTTGGCAAATCGTTATTACTTCAATCATCTTGTCGCCAAAATTTCCATATATGAGAGCAAGAAGCCAACCTGTAATTTTATTGCTATAATAAGTTGAATGGTACAAAAATAAGAGGAGGATATAAAACTTACCTTTTGTACATGCAACCTACTTATTAGGAACGAAAATAGCAAGTACTACTTTCCTATAAAAATAAATAAATAAATAAAACTAGAAAATAAATAACATAGTACTGTTACTCTATATAAATTATTAAAAAAAGAAAAATAATAAAGCAATATCCACAAGGGTATAGAATTATTTAAGTGTCACATATGATATAAATTGATCAAGATACTGCATTTCAAACATTCTCTTTCTTTTTGTTCTTTTAATTATATTCCTAAGAAAGCTAATACTTGCACTGACCGGATTGTATTTCAAGATAGTAAGGGGATGAGCATTGTCTTTAAAGATGATAATCTCCCATCCCCTTTGGTTGCTTTGTTATTTGTTGATGCAAGTTCAAGACCACCTAACTCTATTATTTCTCTTTGATTGTTAATTTGATTTTCCTTTTAGCAAAATATATATATATTCTCAACCTAATGTGTCTTCTAGAGTGGACCCAACTATGCTTTTAGCTGACATGTAGAAGTCATCGAAATAGTCATCTTTAGAGTTAGATGTGCCATATGATTCTTGTTCTTGATTTTTCTATGTACCAATTTTTAGTGTAGGTAAGCATTTTAAGTAATATCTTCAACAAGGAAGCCTTATGGTCATCTAAAAACAAGCTTTGCCATACTAAAAACTTGCTCAAGGGCAACCATTGACCTCGGAGCTGTCAAAACTTGTTGAGTTATGTAAGAGAGGATTGGAAATGTTTTCATATCATATACCTATTCCAGTAGTGCAATATATTGAAGTTACACTTATATTGATACCAAACTCAAAAATGGTAGTTAAATAGTTACCCGGTTCCATATAGGACTTGGTCCTTACCTTGTCATGGTACTTTTTCAATCTTTGAGTCATCATAAGAGCCAAGTGGTTCACTAAATGAGCCCCTTTGTGTGACAATGGGGTCACCGAACTTATTGATACTTAACTACCATATGTAAGCAAAAATTGAGAATATAAATCATTAATGAGCTTAATTACCTTTCGAATTGTGGCTAATGCGTATGTGTCAAACATTTTATTAACAAACTGATAATATTAATTTGAATAATTACTAAGCCCTTCTAATTTAAAAATTGGTTTAAAAATCATTGCAACAAGAAAATGTGAGGAATCTCCTTATAATACAATATCTACCTCTTAATCATTTTGATTATCCATATCTGTAACATGACATCTTATCATGATTTATTTAATGTTCAAAGAGTGTTTAAAGCTTCCAAAACAAATAAATGCATAGCTAAGCCAAATACATACAATAACGTTTTTGTACAATTGTGAAAATTTTCAAGTATTTGCAAAAGCCTTATGCATGCATCCCAACCGTTTGGTTGTATAAGTGTATAGATTCAATTGCTTACCGCTTAAGTTATGTGCTACACATGGCTTAAGAGGAGTGATGCTAATGGCACATAAGAGATGAGTAAGAAAGAAATAGTAAGGAGGAGGAATAGGCATACTTATTTGGTTCTAATGCATAATATGATAGGTAAAGAAGTGTTGATAGAGATCATAGACCTATCACTCGCTTTAGAGCTCGAGGATTCATCAACTTGGTTCACTAAGCTATCCTTAGGGAGTTGAACCCTATAAAGCAATGCCTTCTCTATCTCAACAAAACCGAGCTATTCCGTTATGATCTCTCTTTATCTCATTGTAAAGTTCTTCAAGGCAGCCGACCTATTACTAAGCTGATAGCAATTCCAAGGCCAAAAAATGAACCCATCTACCGCCGAGCTAACAGACAATTGAGGCTAAGCTACCCTTCTTTTGAGCTAACTAGCTGTTGTTGAGTAAGAGAGAGACCACTTACTGAGTTACCATTTCCTCGACCCCACTTTGCTGGGCTATTGTTCTGCCAAGTAGCCAACCTAACTAGCTCTGCTTAGCACATAGTACCATTTAGACCACTACACTAAGAAGTAAATGCATGTCCTATTTCCTAATATCTGTGCTATCCTTGCAGACGAATATTCCTTTTATGTTGATTACCCAATTACCCATGTATACTATGTATTTGCCCTTTTCTAGTAGGAATCTTTTGTTATTTATAGTAACTTAAAACTTGCCCTAATTGGGTCCTATAAATACTTGTAATTTGAAGCAGTTACATCATCATCAATCATTAGAATACAACATTTTTATCCTTTGTAAGCTAAGTATTCCTTATTTGCTTTCTATCTCTTACTCTTATCTAGGCCATTTGAGCGTAGACAAGCGATGAGTAGCTTCTAGTCATACTTGTGCATCATATCAAGTATAACTTGAGCTTATGTCAAGCATTGATATGTCATATCTACTTCACTATGTAAGAAACCCCTGCTCTACCTTCCACCCTCATTCATATTTCAAGCTGTCTTGTAGTTCGAACCCACCCTTTTTGGTTATGCATGATATTGATGATCATGTGTTCATCCATAGACCTGTATTAAGTATAGTAACATCAAACTCTATGGTTTGTGATGAAATGTAATGTGTTGTTCAAATATTGGGACTTTGATCTTTCAAGATTCCACTATGGCAACATAATAGTTGTTGTGCCAAATTCCTCTTGTCCAAATGAGTAATGGGGTTGGGTATTTATAAAATTAGATGGATATTGATCTCATTCATTAGATCATAATGATGATCAATGGCTAGAACAAATCCTTGTACAAGTGAAGCTCACATGAATCCCTTTATAAATGGTGTAAACCCTACTATTTAATGGGAATGTAAATCAACTAAGAGTACTTCTCGAACATTTCTAATAATTAACTAAATTAAGAATTTAAGTTTATATTTAAAAATGAACTTAGTTTTTTAATTCAAAAGTTTACTATCAATAAAAAACTCAAATACAAGAACAATGGACCTAAAGTCACCTAAAACCCTAAACCCTAAAACAATTAAGAACTTGTAACCCTAAGCGACTAATTGAGAATATAATTTGAATAATTTTGCTCAACTCTAGAAAGTTTCATAATTTTATGAATAATAAATCATAACTTACAAGTTGATTTAAGAACCAAACTCTAAAAGAATTACATATAAAACAATCTCCTTATTTTCATACATAAGCCATGTATAAATGGATAAGTAAGCCAACCAATCACATTAATTAACTTATCAATTGAGAGTTGGAGTCAATTATCAATTAATAACCTATCAAAATCCAGTCATAAGATACTTTCTATATATCACTATAACCTATACTACATAAGAACAAGTTATCACATTATTTTATCAATTCAATTGCTAGAGGGGTGGGGACAAAGGCCATACTTTGTCATTTACCCATCAATCAATTGACTTACACATCTACTATTCACTCCTTAATACTTACATCATCTAATCATGTCAAAAAGTGGCTTTTGTGCATAATAAAAAACAACCAATTGAAACTTTTTGGACACACTTTCCCTATATAATCAAACCGACACCACTCTCTTTCTTTTTTTCCCTCATCTTTCATTTCCTTTTTCTCACTTTAAACACAAAATAACAAAATAAAAGAGGAAACCCAAGCCTACCAAATCTACACATTGCTACCACCTATTTACCCCCATAACTCACAACATAACATTGTTTTGTTGCCTTCTTTTACAACTTCAAAAGTCATTTTTAGAAACTTTAAAATATCTTCAAAACCCATCTCAATCATCAAGACCTTAGTCATTAAAAGAACTTATAAGAAGAGGAATGAAAAACAAGGAGCTAAGAAGACTCGTAGTTGTACAACCACCATTTTTATGTCTTGAGGACAAGTAAGTTTATTTCTTTGTTAAAGTATTTTAGTATACTAAGTTAGGAGACCACATTTTCATGAAGATATTGGCATGAACATAAGGTAATAAAATAACTAGACCACTTTAAGAAATAAGCTTATGAATCTCTTATTTGAAAATTGGATTATGAGCATGCTAAGTTAGTATTTTGTAAGATACATGTCTAACACTTAAAATAGAAGTTTGTAAGTTGAGAAAATCATGAAATATGTGTATGGAAGAGGAGATAATGTGCTGAACATCTAAAGTATGTCAAATATTTAGGTATTATTTTTTACTTCATGTGGTCACATATGCTTAAATCCAGTTTTAGGTAAAGGAAAATCTATTATATAAAGCTTTTATAAAAAAACCAACTTTTTGAGATATGAACTATGGCATAAAGTTTATAATTAGTGTGAGATTTATCATTTTTATGTAGTACATAAGCTAAATAATCACCTCATGGAAGAGAAGTTGAGTTGGAGTTGGAGTTAGAATATGAGTAGCATAGGTTCATGATCTAACACTTAAACTTAAGAAAATGATAAAATAAGTTGAAAAACCAAGTGTGTGACCCTTGAACCAACCCGACCAGATCTGGAACCACAAGAAAAGTCACTTAAAAATATGATAAAACCAAGTAAACAAAGGAAAAAGACCAACCAAAGTAAGTATAACAAGTGTATAAAGCTTAAAACTCAAAACCGAGCCTAAAACACCCAAAACCAACAAGTTAGGCCTTCACCAAATTTATGATCAACATCTTAATCTATCTATAAAAGTTGTTTTGAGACCCTTAAGAAGTCCACATAATACTCCCCAAGCCCAACAAAGTAATTATCCTTAGTTTAGACTAAAAATAAGCTCATTTAACCACTTAAGCCCATGTAAAAGTCCAAGAAGATGTTGATAGCACCAAGGCCTTAAGGCAAGGATGGAAATTTGACCTTAAAGAGTATTTTAATCTTGGAATAAAATCCTAAGCTCAAGCCCAAAAGATTCCCTAAGATAACAAAAAGCACAAGAACCAAACTAAGCCCAAAAGAGCACTAAAGCATGAGGATTGCTATTGTTCTAGCCAGTAAATAGATTTGTGTACATCATCTCAAAAATCTAACCACACCACATTAAAGTACACTAGAAAATGATGAAAATTGACTATAAGATCGTAAAAATCGGATTTAAAACGAGAAAGTTATACGCGATTGAAGTTTTAAGTAAAACTAAGAAAAATACAAAACTAAGTTAAAAAGTGTAACTTAAAGAATTTTAGGTTAGCCTTCTAACTTTATCTTATTTGCGATATTCAAGGGACTCGACTGTTGGAGAAGACTTATCCCTAAATTACTACAACTAATTCACCATGGCCGAGTGAGTGATTCTCGATGACTTCATGCTTAATTTTACTTGTAGTGTAGTCGTACTTAAATTTATAAAATGAACTTAAATGCTTGTAGGATGCAAGAAATGCATGTATGCTGTATTATGATTGAATGCCATGACTTACTAATGAGATAATAATGGGAATTGTTATGATAATAGTATGCATGGATTGTATAGAATGATATTTCTTGATCATAATGGAAATTGAACTAATTAAGTATTCGATTAAGAAAATCAATGAGTCATACATTTCTCATATTTGCATTATAACTACAACAACCGTCACCTCATGCAGAAGAAGGGAAGGAGCTTATAAGAGTGGGGTCTCCTGTTAAGATTAGGCAAATGTGCCATTTATATTATTGAGTCTCTATCTTGAGCATTCGACCTTACTAGGCACTAGGGGACGCTAACCGTTAACGAAGAGTCGTGTCTTGTGGCTTTCACAAGGCATGTGATGTGGATTGCAAACACCACCACATCGCTAGACTTGGGAATTTTGGCTTAAAAATTTGAATTTCTAAAAAGGAAAGTATATTTTCCGTATGAGTAGTAAAGTTGTATATATTATATATTTGTTTAAGCACGATAGTGAAATTGGTATAAAAACCCATGTATTAGGACCTAGTTAATGGTTTGTATCAGTTAATTATCTCCAACCCCAACAATAAAGGGTGTAATTTTGAGTTACATGCAACTCCTAAATCACTACATTGTTCATGCATATGTTATGCATTTAAATGATATTATTTATATGACATGGCGGAGAGATTTACTCATTAAACGTAAGCGTATACCTTGATAGATTTCTTTTGATGTAAGGCCATCTTTTTGTTCATCCAAGCCACGAAATACCCGAGATGAGTCTCATGCTGAGATAAGGTGTAAGTCTACAATGAGAAGAGAAAATTTTTGTGTAAGTAGTGAATTGTAAACGTAATTACTTATTTAGTTAAATTTTCTTAATTCAGTTTGTATTATACTTTTGAGTACATTGTAATATTCTTTTATTATGGGATTCAATGATTTCACACTGTAACTTTAGTATTTTTTTTTTTTGGGTAATTAATTGTTAATTTTAGTTATCCCACTTGATATTACTTATATATAGGCCTGATGGTGACATGGAGTGAAAGACACTTTAAGTATTGTATAGAAGGCTTATGATCAATAAGGGGGTTAATCGTAGGTCTTTATGCGATACATGGCAATATACCATAATAATGACACTATTGGGTCGTAACAGATCTAAAAGGTATCAAAGTATTAGATTTCAAACAGTAATAAGAAAAGTAAAACTTGACCATAGACGTTAGGATTTCCTACTAAGTAAAGTAAGAATTGATAAAGAATAGTAATGTTCCTTTATATAAGGAATTGATTGGAGATTAGTCGATCTTTCTATTAAGGACTCTAAGCATAAATGTGTTGGAATGCTCTAATGGGTAATAATTGTTGGTCCTAATCAAACAATTAAAACTAGGCATTGAATTAATTGTTGTTAAAAATTTAAGAATAGTGCATTTCTTTTAACCATAACTTCCCCTTGATAGATTAAAGGATAGCAGGCAATCAACCCTTGTTACATAATATGAGATCCTTTTAATTAGTTTTTGGGAGCATAACAAGTTTAAATCAATTAGAATTACAAATCCAAGCAAATAAATGTAGCACGATGGATCAATTAATAAAGTATGCAAAAATATAAAAGGAATAAAGTAAAAGAAGATTAAATAGCGATATATAGAAGTTTCTCATTACGAGTTGGTTATTTTTACCAATACTACATTAGGGAATCAATTTATCCCCATTAATACATTTTACTATCCGAGAAAAGAATCAAACAAGGTTTAAAAGCTCCTTACATTAGTTCTTATTTTTGCCTTATATCACACTCCACTTAAAAAGATACAATACTGCGAAATCTCTCTAATTAATTCTTCTTAAAAAAATTTTACATGAATCAAAAGAGTATAAAAAACTTTCCATGAGGATTACAATGGGATTAATCTATATAATTGCATAATAGCTCTATAGCAATGAAACAAACATTTTAGCACAAAGGTAGCTTTTGGTATTCAATGATTGATTCAGCTCTTGCTTGATTTTAGTTTCTACATCCACTTTTACCTCAATCTATCAATTTATCTTTAATTCTTCAAATTCTATCCTTTATATAGCTTATGCTTCTGCATTCAAATTTATCTGATAATGGAAATAGCCATTTGACAAAAACCATGTAGTTAACATGTTTTAAAAGACTTTTCCTTTAGTTTAAGATCTTCTTATCGATCAATTAACTTCCTTATTTGTTGACTTTGACTAACTATAAGAACTTTCACATATCTTTGACTTGCTTTCTTTATCCTTTAAATTTACCTTTATGGGATGTAATTCCCTATGAGATTTTATTAGTATTATATGAATAAATATAGTACCTAAATTTATCAATTCCATAGTACTAGACCTTCAAACCCATCATTTAAGTAACTTTGTCATTATATTTAGCTTCTATTCTTCTTCTTGCTTATGATCTGTATTTTTTATTATATTTCTTTTAATCATTTGCACTTGAGCTTCTTATTTTTCTTTCAGGCTTCCAATCTAACTTACACTTGTAGACATCTTTTGTTTTGACTCAAGCTTCTTAGTTTCTTTTATGATTCAAATTTATCTGGAGCTTCTAAACTTTCTCTTTTGGTTTGTGCTTCTTTCTTCTTGAACTTTCATTTGCTATTTGCATTTCTACTTCTTTTCTTTGACTTTTGCTTCTTACTTGTTCAATTTCAACTTCCATTTTTGGCTGTCTCTATTTCTCACCATCATTAATTGGTTCAGCATCTTTGATTCATTAGTTTTTCTTCATCCTTAGGTTTTGCATTTTTTTGAAACGATTCTCACTTCCTTTCAAGTTCTACTTTCATTCCCCTCTTCCTTTTTCTTAAGTACTTAGGTTCTATGAAATACTCATAAACTTCTATATACTTGAATAACACATTAGCAAACATATAAGAGTGCTCTACTATCATCAATAGTCTTGTAAAGGACTTAAAATATGTTTTCTTGAACTAAGTTTTAATTAAGTAAATCTAAGGTTTAGTTGTGTTTTAGAGTAGTAGGTATAATGGACAATAATTTCAAAAGGAGTTGATATTGATATTGTAGTGTTGATGTTGGGCCTAAAAAGAGATGAGGGTCTTGAGCTTCGATGATTAATATGATGATAAGTTTGATTCCAATTGTTAATTTAGTGGATCTAGTGTGATATGTGTAGTAAAAAATTTAAATGAATTTGAAATTAATGATGTATTGATATTATGATAGTGTGGAGATCATGTATGTATGGGAGTGTAATTTTTTTTTAATTCTAATAGCATTTGTGATTTTATTGTTAACTCTAATATTAAACCTATAAATTATTTCAAAAATGAGTGTTTATGGAATTAAATTGCATTAGATATGTTTAGGTTAGAGAAATGAGTTTAAGATGTTTGATGTTATATTTTAGAGATTTGAAGTTTAAGAATTTGATTACTATTAAGTTTATGTGTAAGTTGTAATTGAGGAGCTAATGAGATTGTGTTGATGTAAATAATGAGTTTGATAATTTGGAATCAATCTAACTGCTATTTAAGCCAAAGATAAGTTGGCTGAATTTAAAGTGTTATAGTTGTTTTTTGAAGAAAGTTTAAATCTGGTTGAGTTTAGGTTGAATTTGGGTTAAATACGATAATTATGTTGAATATAGTTTTGATGTTCATATTGGTGTTCTTATCAAAATTCAAGTTGTTCGTAAGAGCGTTTAAGTTTTGGAAATGTTTTTGGAAAAAGTTTAAGTTTGAACATGAAGAATATATTATTGAAGTTCATGCTACTATCCAAGTTGTTATTGAGAATATTTTAATTTGATGTAGTAGGATGAGTTGATGGGGCACAATTCATGTTATAGATTAAATTTTCCAGAATAGTTTGGATAAGAGTGAATAATATTCAAAGTGCTTAATTGCCTATCTTGATCTTGGATTCCTACGAACACTGACAACTAGTTTAGTTGGAGGTAACAAAGAGGGAACAAAAGAACTATTCTTAAAATAGTTTCTATAATCTAGTTTACTTGAAATTTGATTTATGAAATTTTATTCCTGGTTGTAGGCACTCCATTTTTGTCCCTCACAAGCATTTTTTTTCTTCTCTCTCTTGATTTAATTGCATTTTCAAAATTATTTATTTTACGTACATAATTTTTAGTAAAACCTAGGCTTAGTATTATTTCATTTTATTTTTGTTTAAAAAAAGAAAAAGAAAAAGAAAAAATTTGAACTAAACCAAGTACAAGACCTAGTCTACGTGCTTTAATATAAATCAAGGTCGAAGCCTTGATAGGCTCGTTTCGTACTTACATTTTATTTTCAATCCCTTGCATGTAGTACTTGTGCGGATGGGGGCACATGAGTCATGTGCCTACAACGTGATGCACGTCCCTTTTATCCTTCTCCTTCCTTTTTTTAAATTTCACATTTGCAACTTTGCAATTTCCAAAAAATAAAAGGGAAATTTCTCTATTCATACCCCTCAATTTTAACATGTGTTCTAACTCTATATCTTAAGATATTCACTCGAATTTTATGTTTTTAGAAACTACACATAGCATACTTCAAACTAGGACAAAAAACCACATCCTAATTTTCTTAAATCGCAAGTTAATTCAGACTTGAAAAAGAATAAAATATATATTAACACACTTAAATGAAATTTGCAAAATCCTATTCTTTGAGGAATTTCCTTCTAATCTAAGGTGTGAACATTGTTTATTAATATGTTCTTACATATTTTCATCATTCAAACCAACACTTTCTTCAAAATTCAAAGATGGATCAGGCAAGAACATCTTAGGCCCCCATACTTGTGATCTTCTATTTTTGCACTTTTCGAGATTAACTTTAAGCTCCATCAGTATAAATTGGGCGCTACAATTCACATTAAGCATAGATTATGATTTTAAACTTACTCAAACCATGCTTTCTTTAAGGCATGATTTTTCTCTCTCCAAAACTAGCACTACCTTGCCAGAAGCTGCCCCAAACTTACTAAACCAACCACTAGTTTGTTACTATGCGAGGTCAACTCCTAGAATCCCTACTTGTTCTTATTTTCTTTATGTATTTATTGTATACTAAATAATTGAGAAATCATGTTTTTAGGAATGTAAAATACTTGTTTGATGCAATTTTTGCAGTATAGTTAATAGAATTTGTTGTTTCTATAATATAATGACCATGTAGTGTTCATAATTCATGATTGTTTAAATTAAGTATTTTGATTTAATAAATTGTAGAATGTTTATCATGAATCATGTTTGCATATGTAATTATGTGATTACACTTGATTATTTTAATTAAACTAGACATTTTGACTAATAAACCGCAAAGTGTTTACCATAAATCATGTTTGCGCCATATAGAATAAATATCTGAATATGTAAATTATAGAATAAATATCTAAACATATAAATTATAGAACAAATATCTAAACATGTAAATTATGGAATAGATGTCTGAACCTACAAAATATGTCTAACATGTAATTATGAAATTAGTTATTTTCATGAATCATATTGGTGTAATATAGAATGGATGTCTCAATTCAAAATTTCATTGTCATCACAAACAAATTTTTATATATAAATAATAAACATGCCATATTTGTGATTATATGAATAATGTATGAATTTTTATTTAAGTGCTTTTATGTGACTTATTTAATATATGTATCTTTAATGGGGTTTTTGTATTATAAAAAGTGTTTTTTTTAAAAAAAAAATGTTTTGCCACCTCAATAAACATTTTTCTTAAATAAAAATCTAACTGGAGTTGCTTTTAAAAGAACCAAGGATTTCTCTTTTTCTTTCTTCAAAATTTGGGTAGAAAAGGAAAAATATTTTTATAAACTAATCAACATGTAAATACTTCAAATGTAATGCTTTTCAAAATAAAATAAACCAACCCACTAAACTTTTTTGAAAATGGACTACGCTAATTTAATCTCGATTAATGGATATATAAGCACCTACAAGGCAACTTAAAATATGAAAAAAAATATTTTTCTCCCTTTTGTAAATAACTTTTCATTTTTTTCTCTTTCATAATTAAATGTAATTTCATTTGTGACTCATGAATAAATTTTATTCTTAGATGGGTAATTTAAAAAATAAATTTAAATTCAGAATGTTAAAATAGTACTCATTTGGGTTTAAAATGATAGCCTCCGAACCTAAGAAATTTCGGTTTCTTGAATTTTTTTCTTAAAATTTTTCAAAACACAAGTTATTAGCAAAATTAGAATCAATCAGCCTAATCAATTCTAATTTGATCACTTTGTCCCAATTTTATTGGGTGTCGACTCTAATTTTTTTTTTAAAGAAAATAATAAGAAACTGGGTTTCCTTAATTTTAGTCTAAGGTTTAAACTAAATAAATAAAGGGTTTAGTTTAAATCAAATTAAAGAAAATAAAAAGGGGAAAATTTTAGGCTAGATACCAGTGACTTTTCTATTCCTTATCTACAAAGAATAGTTACCTTGCGAAAGATAGAAATTTTTATTTCCCTCCTTAAACGAAATAAAAATCTAACTGATGGATAATTACATCCTTAATTAATGAACACTTAATAAACTTTTATAGGGGCATATTATATTTTTCATCATATTTCCAATTTAATATTGTAATTTATGAGATAAAATAAATACTGAAATAATTATTCCTTATGATAAAAAATGGTAGGAATTATATTTCTCACACATTCTTAGTAATAGCCATTCCCAATACATAACTTTTCATTCCTCATCTATTCCATTTCAAAAAATAAATGGACTAACGTGTTTCATCATTCATATTTAAGTTTAAGATGAAAATTTTGTTAGTAGTGATTTTGATCTTCAAAAGTGATCAATTTTTGGAAGATTGGTGCTTTAGGGAAAATATTGATAAATAATATTTAACTAAATAGTTAAATACTAAAACAATTAAGTAAATAACTAATAAAATAATAATTATTTTTGGACTAGATGAACTGGTTATGCTAGATTGAATGAATCACATTTAAACAAATCAATCCTGGTTCAAGGACTAATTGACTTAGATGGGATTGGAGCTGTTATATAAAAAAGAGACAAAAGAAAGAATAGTTAAGCTAAATCCATTTATGATTAGTTTAGGCTAACTGAAGTTTTAGATTGGACCTTAAACATAACTACCATTCTATTTAAATAAGATATTTTGTCTTTAAGGAAAATGTTTATAATAAAATATTATGTAATTGATTTGTTAAGGAAAACGATCTTTTAGAACTTTGAGTTGAATAAGTTACGATGAGTATTTCTTGTTGCATATTCGTATGATATACATGTTTAGGAGACGATTTGACTTCTTGGTTGATGATCACAAGTGCTAGAGGTACTTGGTAGTTGTTATGTAATGTGTATCTAATTTAGTAAACCAAACTTAATGTATACATGGCTAATTAAATATGTGATTTACTTATCCTTAGCCACGCCAAGTCTACAAATGACAACCTCAAACTAAGTTTATATTTGTGAGCATACTACTGCAAGGATGTAGTAGTTAGGTGCTTAGGTCATAAGTATAGCTCGACGAGTAGTTGATAGAAGAAACTGCATTTGTTAATGGCTCAATGAGTGAGGGGTAAAGTTATAACAAAGTCTATTTGGTGTTATGGGATACAATGGATAGTAAGTTATGTACGAACTGTACTCATTTGTGGCTGATATGGTATTGAATTTTGTAGAGGATTAAATTCAAGTTTGGGCTCTTAAACCATTACTTAATTGGGTTTCACTCTTTAAGTTATGGTGATGGGGCCTAAAGAGTCGAGTCCATGTAATCAAGATAATTAAGGGAGATTTGCCATGGTATGCTTGGAGTAGGACTCACTAGATTGGTCCCTCAGATCCAATCTTTTTCAACTTAACTCACACAAAAAAATAAGGCCTTATTAGGCCTAAGCTCATCAAGAAAGTCTACTTAAGGTTCATTTAAGGGAAGGGATTGATCTTAGCCATTGATCAACATCACAATCCTATGGATGAGATCAATAGTCAACTCCTATAAATACTCCTTTTCTTCTCTCATTTAGACAAGAGAGATCTTGGCATGAATGCTATTACTTTGCTAAAATCCTACCATGAAAGATCAAACGCTTAAACATTTTAAGAACACTACCTTCTACTTTATTAGTTGTGGAGTTTGATGTCTTTTGGCTCCTCCATCTATCACCATAAGTGTTAGAGTCTTGTCGAGATTGCCTCATACTCCTCCCTACACTTTTCTCCTGATCATCCTATACGTATTATTCAAATCATTTCCTTAGTCACATATAATGCAACTTAACACAAGTTACGCATATGACCATCATAGTTGAACCCTCAATCCTACATTTTTGGCGACTCTATTGGGAAAGGAAGACTTGACACTTGCATCATGGCACCCTAAGAAGAAAACTTGTTGATCCTATGAATGACAATATCTAAGAGCAATATATTATGATTGTTGCCAATGACCAAAATCCACCTCCAGCTAAAGGTATGAATTAAGGAGATGGTATGCAAAATGTCCCTAACAAGGCACAATTGGTGCATGAGCTTCAAGAGACAAACTATAATTTGAATGAACTTAGGGCAATGTTTACCCAATGTGTACCTGCTCTAGCTACTTTTATTGCTACACCACAGGGAGCTACTACTTCCAATCCCTCCAATGTAGTGCAACAACATACCCTACTATACCCTATAGTAGAACCCATAACTACATAAGATTTATTGCCTCAAGTAAGGAATCAAGGAGTTTAGATTGGAGGCTCATCATCCTCCAAGCTATAACAGATGTCACAATTGTTGACTCTACATAACCAACACCAATGGACCCTATGCCCATAAGCTCTACACCTATGAATCTCGTACCCATGCACCCTACCCTTGTGATGTTAGTGAAGGCAGAGGCATCCACCTAAAGAGGTTCATTCATGACCAAAGAAGACATGGACATATATTTGAAGGAGATATGGGAAAAGTCTATGACCAAAGTGCAGGAATTAAAGTTCATATATTACCAATATATAGTTGCGAAGCCATACCCTAACGACTATGTAAGTTTGAAGCTCATGATATTCAATGGTAAGAAGGGGAGTAGAAAAGAACACTTTCGTTGAGATCTTGGAATTACATGGTTTAGACAACGATTTGAAACTAAAAGAATTATCTAAGTCACTTACTAAGAAGGAATATACTCGATATGTTAATCTCCCTCAAAGATTAGTGAATTCATGGGAGAGTATGTATAAGATGTTCTTGGAAAAGTTTTTCTCTACCGAGAAAAAAGTTACTCTTGCCGACGTGGGTTAGATTTGAAAAAGGTCTGAGGAAGACCTCATGGATTATATTGAGCGCTTTAGGGAGTGCTCCTTAGATATCCAAGATGTTTGTGATGAGAAGGAGTTAGTCAAGATATGCATTCAAGGGATGTTTACCGAATATGTTATACATCTTGAGAACCTTTCCCTATCCTCATTTTCCACTTTAGTTGAAAATGCAAAAAGGAATAACATCTCGATTGCACGATGAAAAGATGAAAATGTAAGGTTCAACAAGCACATATCGTCAATGAATTCAGTTTAAGAGAAGAATCCGAGAGAAGCAAAGAAACAAAAACGTAATAAAATTGTGGACTCTAAGCCATCCTTGGCATTCCCATACTCGAGGGGGAAGGTACATGCAATGCCCGACCAATGGCTAAAAGATGGGAACATTAAGCTCCTAAGGGTTGAGTGCTTACTAATAAATTAGGAAAAGAGTGACCCCAAGTTTTACAGGTTCTATAGGAGTGTAGTCTACCCTACGAAAGATTGTTGGACTTTGAACAAAATATTTAATGAACGAATAAAAAATGAGGAACTGATCATTGAAGATAATGATGTCATAAATAACCCACCTCCAGCTCATAACACCTAGTATAGTGCCGTAAATGTTATCACTCACAACCCCATAAAGATGGAAAGTATGGACGTATAGCTAGTTGAGGTACATAAGGATAAAGTTGAAGAACTCGAAATTAAAGAAAGTAGAGATGATAACGTATCCTTACCTTGTTAAAGACTTCCAATATTACAAATTTCTTTTATCTCCTCAATTTTGATGAGGACACCTAGCGTAAGGCCATAACTACACTCATAAGGATTGCAGAAGGTCTATACAAGAAATGTACAATAGGATGTCCAATAGACGGAATAGTTTCGATAAATGAAAGCGCAATTATATTCACTAGTGCTGACTTGTGCACAAATAATTCCAATCATAATCGCACTTTAGATGTAGAAAGTGCACTTAATGGCTATCCTATCAAGAGGACATTTGTTGACAATGAATCTTCACTCAATGTCATGTCAATATCTACTTTTAAAGCTACAAAGTTAAACATTTGGCACTTAGTAAAACAACCCATCGTACTGAACAACTTATATAAGTCTTCTATGAAAACAATAGGGCACATTAAAGTAGATTTCAATATTGGACCTATCCATAGCTCTATATGGTTCTATGTGATCGATGTGCTTATATCTTACCATCTCCTTATAAGAAGGATGTAGCTACATAATCACAACATGATACGCTTAACACGGCATCAATGTATGAAAGGTCATTAGAATGAGTAAGACATCTTCATTCATGCAACAAGGAATCCATTCACATGCAATGAGTCTCACATTATTGAGGTAGCCTTCTTTAATGAGCATATGAATGAAGGGAAAGCACCCTTAATGGAACCCCTAAAGGTACCCTTACCTATAAAGGAAAGAGCTTAGACTCAAGTATTCAAGAAAAAAGGATGCGCAGTTGCCACAAGGGTATAAAGAAACATAGGCAAACCAATAATATTATGAAGGCAAAAGGCACATTATAACCTAAGAAGTGTGAAAACTATTGGTGGCTAAAATGTGTCTTAACTAGTTCTATCTTAAATTTCATTTCATTTCATATGTAAACGCAACAATGACTACTTCCCGTCAATGAAAGAAGTTTCTTTTCCCATTACTGATATTTTCTAATGAAAATGTAATGAGTGTTTGTATGTCTTCATTTTATTACTACTGTCACTACAAAGTAAGAGACTTATCTCCTTAGCATGCAAAGCTAATTTCACAAAACAGTTTACGTCTAAATAAGGGCAACTAAACCCCTCGATCAATTGAAAGAAAGCAATAATTAATATAACATATAGTCTATACATCATTGCTAGCTGGTAAGAGCCCGATCTCCCAAGTGCACAATGGTGTACTTAGCTTGTATGTTGCAAACTAGTAAAAGCATTGGCTCCTAGGCACAGATCATGCCATGATAATCATGCATAGCTTTTAATAAGCCGTGTTAAGAGTGGACAAGGGCTATTATATTAAGTTGGGTCCAAGCCTATAGAAAGCTTGAAAAAAAAGGTGGAAAAATACACAAATCAAGTAATGAGCAAGCAAATCACAATCAGCTCCAACGATATTACACACCAAGGAACTACTAAGGACTTATAAAGCGAACTTAATATGACACACGAGCTAGCTTAGTAAGGGTACTCACTACCTAACCTTGCTTAAGGGTTAGGATAAGAGTAAAACGAGAAGGGGGGGGGGGGGGGGGGGAATGCTCACAGAAAAGGACAATAAAGTATATTCAATATCAAATATATGTTGCGACTACATTTATAAGGGTATTTATACCCGAAAAGTAGGATATCCTACTTAAAATGGAAAAGACAAAAAAGGGTACTGTTTAAAAAGGTAATGTAAAAGGAATAATAAAGAGTAAAAATGAAAAATCAAAGAAATTGGTAATTGGTGCAGCAAATCCTTTCACATGGTACTGGACACATGGAGTTTAGTCATTGGGGCGCTTTTAGTAGAAACAAACAAAGTTGTACAGTCAAGTTGGAAGTTACCAAGTAAAGGTGTCGAGTAGACCTAGGGCTCTTCTAAGGAGACATTAGCTTAGAAGCATTTAGGGGTTCTCGACATAAGTATTGCTAAGCTAGTGGTTAATATAGGCAAAGTAAAGCAAATAGTATGATTGGCTGAGTAGTCAAGGGAATATGAATCAAGTCCGCACATGATGGGTGACAAAACTAAAATGGCTTAGCTCGGTAGGTAAAGTTGTTCGATAGTGAAGATCAGCTCGACTTTGACTAGAACTGGCTAGAAAGACAGAATCCCCTTAGTTAGTCCTTCAAGACCTTAAGCACAGGCTTAAGTCAAGGGTCCAATTATTTGATTCACATCATTCCCTTTGAGTTAATTCGGATTTAGGATCAAATCCAGTTGTTCATTGCTCTATTCTCCTCCTGGTCGATAAGGGCTAAGGTCAGCAATATTGAAAGTGTAAAAAACACCATAGTCTTCCGATAATTCCAATCGATAGGCATTATCGTTAATCTTTCAGAGTCCTTTGAAGGGACCTTTGGCTCAAGCAAACAACTTACTCCTTTTCTTATTTGGAAACCTCTCCTTGCTTAAGTGTAGACATACTAAACCGCTGGGCTATAATTATACTATTTTCCTTCCTTTACTCTTTTCTCTCAATTTCCTGGTATCTTGGTCAATCTACCCTGCAACCTTCTAATAGATCTACTAAATAAATTGTACTCGGGTTCTTGCTTCAAGGTCTTCTTACTCGGGCATAAGCATTAGTGTATGATCAAGGGGTTGCTCTAGGTTGAGGCCATACACGACTTTGAAGGGAGTTTGTTTGGTGGTGTTGTGTACCGAATGATTATAAGTAGATTCCACCATAAGCAAACAGACATCCTAGTCAATTAAGTTCTTTCCACTGTTGCTCGAAGTAGTGATCCCAAAGTGTGGTTCACTACCTCTATTTGGCCATCAATTTGAGGATGACAGGAAGTACTGAAGAGTAGTTTAGTTTCCATATGACATTAAAGAGTTCTCAAAAAATGGCTGAAAAACTTAAGGTCTCTATCCAACACCACAATTCTCGATATGCCATACAAACAAATAATTTCCTACAAAAAGAGAAAAGCAAAAAGTCATGCCCTAAACTTTAGGAGTCGTAACAATGCTACTGTATAAACTAACCTACTGTAAAAGCTATCCAATAACCCTTATTTTAAATACATTTCACGTGGTAATTTTATAGGATTTCTCTTATATTTTTGGTTTTCTTTTAAAAGAAATTGATGCTTAATTGAGTAAAATTTTGATTTCAGGGTTTGAATGCATTCTCAGATTGACAATGAAGAAATAGAATCAAGTTTCACTCGGTTCGGAGTTTAAATGAATGAGTTATGAAGTTTTGAAGTTACATAAACAATAGGAGAAAGTGGCAATTTTTTGTCAAAAAGTTACACAATCTAGGACACAATCTAGGACACAACTATATCCCCAGGTTGTATCCATGCAGGATGATTTTTTGCACTAAGGTTAGTAAGTTACACAGCCTGAGGACACAACTATGTCCAAGACTGTACCTGGTGACAAAAAAAAGAAACTTCATAATACATTATATAAGGACTTGTGAGGGTTTTACACATAACTTTGGATATTCAAAAGAGAAGAGACTTAAAGAGAAGGAGGAGAAAAAGGCGGAAGCAACACCCAACTTCAAGATTGAAGAGATTTCTCATCAACTAAAGGGATTTTTCATATTTTATTTCTCGATTTTACTGCGATTTTACTGCAATTTTCTTTTAATTTCATCATGATAGCTTAAGATTCTTGTATTTAGGATTGTAAAACCTAAGGTTTCATGTGACTATTGGATTTATTGATAATTTTCAATAAGGTTTCTATCTTTCTTGATTCAATTATGTGTTTTAATTGTTAGTTGATATTTCTAGGGTATCAATCTATGATATTATGCATAATGATAGAAAAATCACATGAATAATGAGATCTTGACACAATTTAAGAGAATTACATAAGTACTTAGAGATAAGATACATGATTCTTCCGAAAAGTTATTATTTTTGTGTAGAAATTCATTGTACATTAATGTGATTCTAAATTATATCACTAAGTGAAAAGATTCCAATAAATAATTTAGTATTATGGTTAATATGCTTGAGAAAGGTGTTAATTTCAGTTGTGAATCCCTCCGATCAAGAATAATAGAGATTGAATTTGATACATTTTAAGCTGTCACATGTTAAATACTAGAAGAAACAATTCCTAAATACATTATTTGCCTTCTTGAAGTTGTTCTTAATTTTATCGCTTCCTAAATTACTTAGTCAAGTCTCATAATTAGATTAGTTTGTTAATTTTTGTATTTTTAATTCATTCAACCCATCACAATTTTTTGGTTAGATAATAGAGCTAAGGTTAGTATTAATGCTCAAGGTCTTTGAGGGATCAACTCGGACTCACATCCGCTATTTTCAAACTGATAGGTGTACTTGCCTTCTATCAAGTTTTTGACGCTGTTGTTAGGGACTTCGATATTAACAACATTAGTTGCTTTATTACTTTGACCATTTTTTTTTCTCATTTGTTTTCATTGTTTTTTTTATTACTTTGAGCTGCAATTAATTCCATATTTCTTACCCTTGTAGTCAATGACCCGAAGCAATCCGGAAGATTTGGTAGAACTTGATCCTAAAATTGAAAGAACTATCCTTCAAATTTTGAGATTGCAACCTAGACAAATTGTGGCTACCATAAAAGACAAGTCAATTGTTGAGGTTACGGAAGAGGGTAAAGAGGCCAACACTTAATTCATCAATCAAGAAGATCCCCCACATATGGCTAACAATGATAATGAAGCAAATTAGATTATGTTCGACTATTCAAGGCCTACACTTACAGAAGTTGACTATAGTATCACAAGTCCGACCACCGCGGGTAACAACTGCTAAATTGCACCCAACATCATACAAATGGTGCAACAACATGTTCAGTTCAACAGTCTCCAAGATGAAGATCCTAATGCTCACATCTCTAGCTTTCTAAAGATTTGTGACACATTTAAAATCAACAATGCAACAGATGATGCTATCCAACCACAGCTATTTCCTTTTTCGTTAAGGAGTAGAGCAAAGCAGTGGTTGAACTCCTTACTACGGAACTCAATTACAACTTGGAATGAATTGGAGGAGAAATTTTTGGAGAAGTATTTTCCACCTACAAAGACTGCCAAACTTTGGAACGGCATTTCTTGCTTTGCCCAATTAGAAGCCAAGACTCTATATGATACTTGGGAGCAATTTAAGGACTTGCTTAGGAGATACCCACATCATAGCCTCCCACTATGGGTGCAAATTCAAACCTTTTATAATGATCTTAATTTATCTACAAGACAGATGATTGATGCATCTGCAGGAGGTACTTTGAACACAAAGACACTCAAACAAGTACAAAACTTGATTGAAGGAATAGCAATGAGCAATTATAAGTGGGAAAGTACTAAAGTCAGGCAAAAGGTTGCCAGAATTTATGAAATGGACTTGACCACTACTTTAGCAGCTAAGGTGGATCTATTGAGTAAAAAGATTGATGCACTCTCTGTTGGCCCTCAACAAGTACCACCGAATGTAAGTAACTTTGGCATGCAAGGTTATAGAGCACAAGAACAACTGGAACAAATAAATTATCTAAGAAATCCACCCAAGCAACAAAATAACCCCTACAGTAACACTTATAATCCCAGATGGAGGAATCATCCCAATTTCTCATGGGGAAATCAAAACTAAGGCCAACAGAAGACCAACTTTAACCTACATGGATTTTAAAGACCATTACCACCTCCCTTTCCTCAAGAGAAGAAGTCCGGTTTGGAAGAACTTCTTACTAAATATATTCAAGGCAATGAGGCTTGGTTATCTAACATTGAATCATCATTGAGGAATCAAGAGGCTTCCAACCGCAACCTTGAGAACCAACCTTAGTCAACTTACGAAGCTAATCTCTAAAAGACCATAGGGAACATTGCCTGGAAATATAGAAACGAATCTAAAGGAACATGTTAAGGCAGTGACACTTCAAAGTGGGAAGGAGTTACATGTTGAGAGGAAGGTTAGCGAGGAGACTAGTAAGAGCAATGAGGAGGTAAAAGCCAAGGAAGACGTAGAGTCAACTAAGGCGAAGGAATACCAACCACCCATCCCATATCACATTGATGCCCTATCACAGATGCCGAAGTACGCTAAGTTCTTGAAAGATTTGTTATCCAACAAGAGGAAGCTTGGGGAGCTTTCTACAGTCACATTGAGTGAAGAATGTTCAGCGATCGTACAAAACAAGTAGCCCAAGAAGCTAAAAGACCCAGGAAATTTTACAATTCCTTATCATATTAGTAACTTGTTAATTGACAAAGCTTTAGCTGATTTAGGTGCCAGCATCAATTTGATGCCCTAAAACTTTTCAAGAAGCTAGGATTAGGGGAACCAAAATCCACATGCATGAGCTTACAATTAGTTGATAGATCTATGACATATCTTAGAGGCATTATTGAGGATGTATTAGTCTAAGTGGGTAAATTTATTTTTCCAGTTGACTTTGTGATATTGGACATGGATGAAGATTTTGAGTTGCCCTTTATCCTAGGTAGATCGTTCTTAGCTACCGCTAGGGCTATCATTGATGTTAGTGACTGCAAGCTCATTCTCAAAGTAAGAGACAAAGAGATCAAGTTTAAAATTTCGGAGGCTATGAAAAAGTCTATTGATCAGGATGATACTTGCTATCTTTTGGATGTTACTGACACTTTTGTTTCAAGTTATATGCAAGAAGTTCTTTCTAAGGATCCGTTGGAGAGTTGCTTGCAATTACGCATGGAAGAAGCTCCAAAAGATCCTATTAAATCCGAAGTTGTAGCCCAACTAGAGGCAAATAAACCTACCTCTATTCAGAAAGGATTTCAAGAGATTGAAAGATGAAGGAAGTACAATTAAAACCTTCGATTGAGGAGCCACCAGTATTGGAGTTAAAGCAATTGCCCGACTACTTGGAATATGCCTTCTTAGAGAAGGACTCCAAATTATCGGTAGTCATAGCATCCAATTTAGAAGAACAAAGAGAAAGGTTGCTAAAAGTACTTAAGGAGCATAAGAGGGCCATTACTTGGAAAATATTCATTATTCAAGGTATCAATCCCTCCTTTTGTACTCATAAGATTTTGATAGAAGAAAACCACAAGCCAGTTGTACAGCCCTAGAGACACTTGAATCCAAACATAACATGAAAGAGGTAGTCAAAAAGGAAGTTATCAAACTCCTTGATGCAAGTATAATATATCCTATCTCTAATAGCTCATGGGTAAGTCTAGTGTAAGTAGTTCCAAAAAAAGGTGGGATTACAGTAGTTCTTAATGAAAAGAATGAATTGATCTCAATGAGAATGGTAATAGGTTAGCGTGTATGTATTGATTATAGAAAGTTAAATGATGCTATACGCAAGGACCATTTTCCCTTATCTTTTGTTGATCAAATGATAGAACGACTAGCTAGACATATGTTTTATTGTTTTTTAGATGGCTTATCCGATTATTTTCAAATACCTATTGCACCTGAAGATCAAGAGAAGACCACCTTCCCTTGTCCTTATGGTACCTTTGCTTACCGAAGAATGCTTTTTGGTCTTTGTAATACACCTGCTACATTCTAGCGGTGCATGATAGCCATTTTTGATGATTTGATTAAGGACATAATAGAGGTATTTATACATGATTTTTCAGTTTTTGGCAACTCATTTGACCATTGTTTGAATAATTTGGACAGGATACTAACCAGGTACAAAGAGACCAATCTTGTACTCAATTGAGAGTAGTGTCACTTCATGGTACAAGAGGGTGTTATGCTGGGCCATAAGATCTCATATCGAGGAATTAAGGTTGATACTACCAAAGTGGACACTATTGCAAGGCTACCATCTCCAACTTCGGTTAAGGCCATCAAAAGCTTTTTAGGGCATGCAAGTTTTTATAGGCGATTCATTAAGGACTTCTTGAAAATTGCCTACCCTTTGACTAAGTTATTGGAGAAGGATGTACCTTATGTTTTCTCTCAAGATTGTTTGAAGGCTTTTAATATCCTTAAAGAGAAACTTACCAATGCCCTAATCATGGTAGCACTAGATTGGGCACTTCCCTTTAAACTTATGTGTGACGTAAGTGATCATGCAGTAGGGGCAATGTTAGGGCAAAGACGGAACAAGCACTTTCAACCAATTTACTATGCTAGCAAAACTCTTACTAATGCTTAGGAGAACTACACCACCATGGAAAAAGAGTTGCTAGCAATTGTTTTTTCCTTTGATAAGTTTCGCTCTCATTTGATTCTATCTAAAGTGATTGTTTATACTAATCATTTTACCCTTAGGTACTTGTAAGCAAAACCAGATGTAAAGCCAAGATTAATTAGGTGGATCTTGTTGCTACAAGAGTTTGATGTAGAGATCAAAGGCAAAAAAGGTGCTGAGAATTTAGCAGCAGATCACCTATCTAGATTGGAAAATCTAAACTTAGAAATGCTCACAGAGAATGAGATCAAGGACGAGTTCCCTAAGGAGTGACTCTATGCCATCAACCAAGTAAGTGATATGGAAATACCCTGGTTTACGGATATCGCCAATTTTTTAGTTGCTAAGATTATACCGAAAGGACTTTCACACCAACAAAAGAAGAAATTTTTTTTTATGTGAAACATTATTTTGGGATGATCCTTACCTGTTTAAAGTATGTGCAAATCATGCTATTAGGAAGTGTGTACCACAACTCGAAGGATGGAAAATTTTGAGCCATTGTCATTCAAGGCATACGAGTGGGCATCATAATGCCAATAGGACAGCTCATAAGGTCTTAAAGGCTAGATTTTATTGGCCCACTTTATTTAAAGATGCTTAGAAATATGTTGAGATTTGTGACCGTTGTCAATGAGTGGGGAATATATCTCATAGGGATGAAATGCCACAGAACCCCATCTTCAAGGTTAAGGTATTCGATGTGTAGGGGATCGATTTTATGGGCCCTTTCCCGAACTTTAATGGTAATAAATACATCTTAATAGCTATTGACTACATCTCTAAGTAGGTAGAAGCTAAAGCCCTACCCACTAATGATGCTAGGGTAGTAAAAAACTTCTTGAAAGGCTTATTTTCTCAATTTGGTACTCTTAAGACAATTATAAGTAATAGGAGAACACACTTTTGTAACGCCCAATTTAACCAAGTGTTGAAACGTTATGGTGTCACACATAGAATAGCCACCCCGTACCAACCCTAAAGTAATAGCCAAGTGGAAGTCGCTAACTGAGATCTTAAGCGAATTCTTGAAAAAACTATAGAGCACAATAGGAAAGATTGGTCAAAAAAGTTGGATGATGCTCTATGGGCATACAGAACCGCTTACAAAACCCTACTAAAAACTATACCTTACCGACTTATATATGGGAAGGCTTGTCATTTACCAGTGGAGATTGAACATAAGGCTTATTGGACAATTAAAAGTGCTAATGTTGATTTTGAGTGCACAGGTGCTCACGGGAAGCTTCAATTAAATGAGTTAGAGGAATGGCGAACGAAAGCATATGAGGACTCAAAATTATAGAAGGAAAGGGCTAAGAAGTACTACAATTAGCAAATCAAACAAGGTCAACAATTTAAAGAAGGTGATCATGTCCTTTTATATAATTCTCGCCTTCATTTATTCCCAAGTACGTTGAAATCTAGGTGGTCTAAACCATTTACGATTACACAAGTTTTCTCGTATGGGACTATTGAAGTTACACACCTGGAGAAGGGCACATTTAAGATAAATGGGCAACAAATGAAGCTATATTTGGGTGGAAATTTGGAGCACGATGGATGGGAGGAATTCTATCTCCACCTGACGGAACAATCATGAGCTCTAATCGTAACCCATCGAGCTATTGACATTAACTACAATGCTTAATGGGAGGCAACCTATGCTGAACTCTTCTTTTATTTGTGTTTTGCTTTAATATTCTTTGATTGCACTTTAGTTCTTTTAGTTCATTCCATTTTATTTTGTTTTTATATAACTTTGCCTTACTTCTTTTATTTATTTATTTTTATTTAAATTTTAGTCATAGGTTTAAGTTCACTTTTATGTTACGTTACGCATACAGTGGTCTCACTAACCGGTTAGTGAGCAAGGGTCAAGGGGACAATGCCCCCCTACGGGGTTTCTAGGGCAGCGGCCCGGAAGCTAAACAAAATTCCAAAATTGATAAGTGCAACATAATAAGCTTTTCTTTTTAGTTTAATTTTTTGCATTAGATTTTTTTTAACTCATTTTCTTGTTTCAATACTTTTATTTCTTTAAGTTTTTTTTCTTTTTACATTTAAATTCATGAATTTAGGCTAGGCATTAAAAAAAAAAAAGAATAGAAAGTTATACGGGCATGGGATATGGTTGTGTCCTAACCCGTATCCACCAAGGCCCCTTCAACGGACAGCAAGCAAAGAAAGTTACATAAGCATAGGATACAGTTGTGTCCCAGCATGTGTTCGCCCAGGAACATACACACAAAATAGAAAGTTATACAAGTGTGGGACACGGTTGTCTCCCAGCCCATGTTCGCCCAGCACTTACACGATATATACACTCACTGCACAACACTTTTAAAACACAAACACGCACTCACAAACACTCATAGGCACAAATACAAAATCACTCCACCTTTTTCTGACATTCTACTTTTCATCAACTAATTTCTTCATCAAATCCAACACGATCTAAGTAAGTTGATCTCACATTTTTTTTTTTTACGACCTCTCTCGTTCATGCTTTGTTTTCATCATTGTTTATGCATGCTTAGGTAAAAGAAATTTAGAGTTTCTGTGACTTTAAACATAAATCTTGTCTGAGAACTTGCTTAGTTTTTATTCTTTCATGATAAACATGCATATTCACCTAATGTTACAAGACATGATTATGTTTGTCACAAATGGTGCCCATGAACAAAGCTTCTATATTTCCTTGTGTTGGTAGATTTACATGCTTTTGTGATGCCCATTGTTGCTAGATATTACTTTATAATCTATCAAACACGAATTTAGCTTGCAAATTCAATGTCAACTACTCAATTAAGCCATTTAGGGTTAGAATTTTTTAGAGTAATTTTGGGACATTTAGAGTTTTTGAAGTGTTAGGAAGCCTTCATCTCAAGAAGATTGTAATATAAAGAGTCTAATGTATAACTAGTTGGATGAATTTGCTAGCCATTTCTTTTAACTCAACTAGTTTTGTAGATGCACTCCACATGTTTGTTCAAATGTCCCAATGAGATTTCTTTTAACATCCATCACTTCTACTCCTTTATGAATCTCTCTTAGTTTGAACTAAGTGTAGGAAAGATGAGAATCTCTAATTTGGTGTGGTGTTTCTTCTTAGGTACCCAATGGAAAATCGTGCAAAGCTCACTGTTCAAAGAAAATCTAAGTATATGACATCATCTTCCACGCAAGAAGGTGCCATTGTTGAACCATTGGCCACTTCCCTCCAATAGAGCACCCAATGCTCCAATTCAAAGAAGAATACCAATCAACTCACTATAGCTTACTTAAGAATAAGCCATTTAGCAAAACACTTCGTTTGGATTGGGATATTCTCGCCCAACTACAGCTAACAAATGAAATGAAGGAATTGTTGGAAGGAACCTTTGGGAGCGATTCTTATCTCTTGAAGCTCTGGTTTATAAGGAGCTAACATTATAGTTCTTATGCACATATAAACTAAATAGAGAGAATGTTAGTGGCATGGGCCCTAAATGCAAACTCCATTTCACTTTGAATGGTAAGCCTTTCCACATGACAATAGCTCAATTGGGCAAGTATCTTGGTCTCTATGAGGATAAATTCACACAGACGAAAGAGTTCCAACACTTAACATGTCGTTTTCCGCGTGGAGTAACACTAAGGAAGTTTTGGGACGAAATTGCTAATGACGATGCTTATGATCCAGTAGTGAGTAAGGCCTTTCAATTGGTCAAACCCGAATATCGTGTTCTCACCAGCTCTTTGCACATACATTGACCAACTGAGGCCAAAGCACCAATGTGGTTTCCAATAAGGATTGCCTTTACTTGTACTATGTTATTCATAAGCACCCAATTAATCTAACCATTGAGCTAGCTGGACTTTTCCACCACTAAGCAACAACTACAAGGAAGAAGGGGCATATTTGTTATGGCCCCTATATCACTTTACTAGTGCAGGCTATGTAGACTAAGATTGTAGTTTGGCCCTCCCTTACATTCGTTACTCAAGTTACTCCTATGCAACTTAACTCGTTTTGACTCATGAACCTTTTATACACGAACCACCTCTAAAGGACAAACGCCTTCAACAAGCTCTAAGGACAAATTTGATAACTTGATGTCTGAAATTCGCTATATTCAAGAAAGTGTGGATAAACTTCATATCCACCAAGACAAATTGGAAAATTTTCTCAAGATGAAAGAATCGGATGCAAATGATGAAGACAGTGAGAGTGAAGAGGAGAACGATACTTCTACGGAAGAAGAGGACAATGAGGGTAGTGAAGAGGACGATGAGGGTAGTGAAGAAGAAGATGATGAAGAAATGGTAGATGCACCATCTAATGAGGATGATGGAGATGGGGATTATGATCCCTCTTCTTAGTTCATTTTTCTGTGTTTTTAGTTGGCAAAGGCATGTGCAATTGGACATGTAATGATGATGGCCTCCTAATTACAGACTTCTCTACATGCTTTTCGATTAGCAAGGAAGTATTAGTTTCTTTTTCCATAATGTATTCCCTTTTTCCCTATGATATTTTGTAATTGTTTCATATCTTGTTATTGTGCTTTCTTAGTTATACATTAAGGACAATGTACATTATTAAGTATGGGGAAGGGATACATATAAATTTGTTACTATTTAGGAGATTAATTATTCACATTTGACCCAATTAATGTTTAAGTTAACTTGCAATAGGTGATTAACAAGTGTTGAAATTTGAAATGTTGGGCCAAACCAACTATTTCATCTTGATCATTATTGATCTTATTATGCTTTACTAGAATTGATTAGTCGAATCTTTGGAGGGCAAAGTTATAAGTTATTTAGCTCGAGACTCTAGGACTTAAGATTAGAACGACATCACTAGTTGAGAGTTAGTCATGATTATTTTTAAATTTACTTTAATGTATACCTTTCTCTTGGAAATTTTCAAAGCCCTATAATTCTTAGCAAACAAACAAATGAAATTCTTCTATTCAAAAACCCCTAAAAAATCGCAATGATTGAAGGTAGAAAGTAATAACAAGTGTATGAATAGTTAAAAAAAAAATTGGTAAGGATTCGTCTTGGTCCATCAAAAGAGCAAGGTTGAGTCCCAATGCTAATACCAATGAAAAGAAAAATTGGTATGGATCAGCCTTAGTTTGTCAGAAGAGTAAGGTTCTTTCCCACTACCAATATAAGAGCTAAGTTGATATCAATCGATCTTAGTCGGTTAGAAGAGCAAGATTCTTTCCCTTTACCAACATAATCATCCATTAAAGGTAATTGAGTAAATTTAAAGACCTCCCAACAAAAGTATAAACTAAGGGGATGATCAAAGGATAAGTGAATGTAAAATGTGTTTGTTTTGGATTATGATGCTTAGCGAGATTGAGGAGAGAATTGTATACACTTTAGTCGAATGGACAAAATTTTTATGACTCTTTCCCAACTGGCGAGATGTTAAATTCAATTTCGAATTTAGGAATCCTTAGTTAAATGACTTTGACTTCCATAAATTAACAAGTGAACTCTAGTATTAAGTATTATTGGAGCATTCGAATATGGTCAAGTGAAATTATGACATTGTTAAGGGTGAAATTGATTGACTTTATTATTGCAAGTTAATTAAAAATGATTTTCTTAGTTTTCTTCGAGTCAAGTATATTCGTTTACCAGTTTCCTAAGTAGTGATAAATTTTATTTAGGGTTTCTTGTCCCAAAATTTTATTTTGATTTATTTGCTTGAAGACAAGCAAATACTAAAGTGTGAGAAAATTTGATAACTCTTATTTTAAATACATTTCACATGATGATTTTATAGCATTTCCTTTACATTTTTGGTTTTTTTTTAAAGAAATTAATGCTTAATTGAGTAAAATTTTGATTTCAAGGTTTGAATGCGTTCTTAGATTGAAAAAGAAGAAAAAGAATCAAGTTTCACTCAATTCAGAGTATAAATAAATGAGTTTTAAAGTTTTAAAATTACATAAACAATAGGAGAAAGTGGCAATTTTTTGTCAGAAAGTTACATAGTCTAGGACACAACGGTATCCCCAAGTTGTATCCATGCAGGATGATTTTTTGCGCCAAAGTCAGTAAGTTATACAACCTGAGGACACAACTATGTCCCAGACTGTATCTAGTGACGAAAAAAGAAACTTCATAATACATTATATAAGGACTTATGAGGGCCTTGCACATAACTTTAGATATTCAAAAGAGAAGAGACTTGAAGAGAAGAAGGAGAGAAAGGTGGAAGCAACACCTAACTTTAAGATTAAAGAGATTTCTCATCAACTAAAGGGATTTTTCATGTTTTATTTCTTAATTTTGCTACAATTTTCTTTTAATTTCATCATGATAGCTTAAGATTCTTGTATTTATGATTGTGGAACCTAAGGTTTCATGTGACTATTGGATTTATTGATAATTTTCAATAAAGTTTTTATCTTTCTTGATTCAATTATGTGTATTAATTGTTAGTTGATATTTCTAGGGTATCAATCTATGATATTATTCATGTGATATGATGATAGAGAAATCACATGAATAATGAGATCTTGATACAATTTAAGAGAATTACATAAGTACTTAGAGATAAGATACATGATTCTTCCGAAAAGTTATTATTTTTGTGTGGGAATTCATTGTACATTAATGCGATTCTAAATTATATTACTAAGTGAAGAGATTCCGGTAAATAATTTAATATTAGGGTTAATATGCTCGAGAAAGGTGTTAACTTTAGTTGTAAATCCCTCCGGTCAAGAATAATAGAGATTGAATTTGATACATTTTAAGTTGTCACATGTTAAACACTAGGGGAAACAATTCTTAAATACGTTATTTGCCTTCTTGTAGTCATTCTTAATTTTATCGCTTCCTAAATTACTTAGTCAGGTCTCATAATTAAATTAGTTTGTTAATTTTTTTATTTTTAATTCATTCAACCCATCACAATTTTCCAATTAGATAATAAAGCTAAGGTTAGTATTAATACTCGAGGTCTCTGAGGGATCGACTCGGACTCACATCCGCTAGGCAAGAGCATCTCCTAGGAACTAGTAACCTTAAGCTAGAATCGATTTGGAGAACCTAATTATACCCTTTTAAGCTCACTAACTTAGGAGGGAGCGTCTCTCGAGGACTAACAACCCTAAACTAGAATTGATTTGGAAAACTTGGTTGTGCTCTTATGAGCTCACTAACCTAAGCAGGAGAGTCTCTCAGGAACTGGCAACCCTAAACTAGAATTGATTTGGAAAACTTAGTCGTGCCCTTCTAGGCTCACTAACCTAGGTGAAAATATCTCTAAGAGACTAGTAACCCTAAATTAGAATCGATTAAACACCCTATGGGCTTGTTAAAAGAATATTGGTGAAGGAAAGCACCCAGTAGGCTCAATAAGAGAACTTGGTGAAGACAAGCGACTTATAGGCTCGCTACGAGTAACAAATTGAGTTAGGATAGTGCCTTCTAAGGCTAGCTAAGAGAAATCAAATTGAGTCAAGATAATGCCTTCAGAAGTTCGCTAAGTACCAAAAGATAGTGCAAAAGGTAAGCACCTTATGAGCTGGCTCAAGAGACTATTATAGGTAGAGTCGTAGAATATTGGTCATATAGTCTAAATGCAAATGCAATGTTCAAAAACCAATTTGCTAACATCATATGGAAGTACTTACCTGGTCTTGTTGATAGCACCCAAACTATCAAACCTTTTCTTGGAAAGTCTCATCAAAACCGACCAACTCATTCTTTGACCCTTTGTCGTCAACTTAACTGATTTTGATACAAAACCTCTAGGACTTTGCTAGTTCTTTTATAGAAATCACAAAAATTAACCCGATACAAGATGCTACCCATTGTTTTTGTTTTTTCGGAACTTTTATGAATCAAAGCCTTTATTCCCGACTAATAAAGATCTGTTGCAGGTGATTACTTATCTAGATTTCGTATTTCCCTAAAAAATAGACAATAAAGACTCCCCATTGAGAGGGATCAATCCAAAATAAAGTATTTTAAAGAGTTTTACCAATTACCAATGATCTATATCTCACTTCTCAACTTCTCTCATGTTTTTAGTGTATAGGTTCGATTAAATGGAGCAAGGGAGCTAGACCTTTTAATAGAGAGGGTGGTGATTCCAATATCGACAATTGCCAAGGATACCAACTTTGCTTGCAGATAATGAAAATTAGACAACAATGACATTCAAAACAACTAGCATTTTCGTATTTTGAGTAAAAATTTCCATTGACTTCTCATGAGTAGTACAACTTTACAACATCAGCATTTACAGGATTTCTCAATTCTAGACCATCCATTGAGGACAAAATTAAAGCCCCTCCTAATAATACCCGCTTCACAACATAAAGGCTCCATAATTAGGAGTAAATTTTCCTCTAGAGTCTTATGTGTTGGGGAAAGCTTTCCTTAACACCATATCACCCTCTTTGAGGTTCCGGGGTCATACCCTTTTGTTAAAAGCCCGGGCCACTCTTTGTTGATAACATTGATTATAACATAAGGTTGTCAATCTTCTTTCATCAATCAGATTCAGCTGCTTGATGCATTTCTTTATTCAATCAGCTTCATCAAACTGGGTCTCTAATAGTACTCTAAGAGATAGGATCTTAACTTCTACCAATAACACCGCTTCAATGCCATATGCCAACGAGTAAGGTGTTGCCCCTATCGTTGTTCTGATGGAAGTTCGATAGGTGATAAGTGCAAATGGCAACATCTTATGCTAGTCCTTGTATGTAACAATCATTTTCTCGATTATTCTTTTAAGGTTTTTATTGGCTATTTCAACGGCTCCATTCATTTGGGGTTGATATAGTGTAGAGTTTCTATGAATGATCCTGAATTGTCTACATAACTCTGACATAAGCTTATTGTTGAGATTAATTCTATTGTTGGTGATGATTATTTCTGGAGCCTCTTATCGAGCCAAAATATCTCTCTTAATGAACTTAACTATGACCCCTTTAGTAACACTCGAGTAGGATGAGGCCTCAACCCATTTGCTGAAGTAGTCGATGGTGACCAGTATAAAGCAATGCCCATTGGATGCTTTTAGAGTAATCAGGCCAAGATATCTATTCCCCACATTGAAAAAGGCTATGGTGCCAAGAGTATGTGTAATTCTTTAGGTAGTGCATTTAGCTTATTTGCATAAAATTGGCATAAGTGACAATGCCTAACGTGTTTAATACAATCTCTTTCCATTGTTGACTAGTAGTATCCTAGCCTCATAATTTTCTTAGCCAGCATGTAACCATTCATATGAGGGCCACATGGTCCTTCATATACTTCTTTCAACAACATCCCAGCCTCCTTGTCATCCACACACCTTAAAAGTGTACCGTCAAAAGATCGCTAGTACAAAGTAGACTCGCTTATTAAGAATTGAGTAGCCAATCTCCTGATCATTCTTCTTTCCTTTTTCTTAGCCTCTTCAAGGTATGTGCCTTGTTATAGGAACATTTTAATATTATGGTACTATGACTTTTGGTCATTTGTACCCTCAATTGCCAGACAGAAGGTAGGCTTATCTTTAATTTCTCTAGTGAAGGGCTGAATCTTAACTCCACTAGATATCTGGATCATAGATGCTAGAGTAGCTAAGGCATCAACAAATTGATTCTGAGTCTTCGATATGTGATTGAAAGTGATTTCTTTGAATTTCTCTATCAATTCAGTCAAATGCCAGTGATAAGGTATCGGTTTAGAATCTTTTGTCTTGTACTCTCCCGACCTTAGCCTATAATGAGTGAAGAGTCCCCATACACTTCTAATTCTTGAATATCTCTATCTCGGGCCGTTTTAAGTCCCATGATGCCTGCTTCATACTCAACGATATTATTGGTATATGGGAAAACGAGCCTTATAGCCACAAGGTACAACGTAGCTTTAAGGGATATTAGTGTTGCCCTAATTCTACACCCAAATATGTTAGATACCCCATCAAAGAACATCTTCCACTTTAGTGGTTCATCATCTTCTCCTTTATCAGAACTTCTTTCGACCGCTAAGATATTTTCATCGGGGAAATTGACTTATATCTCTTGAAGGGTATTATCAAAAGGATTTTCTACTAACTGATTTGCTAGAGCTTACCCCTTGATTGAATTCTAGTTCACGTACATAATGTCGAACTTTAATAGTAACATTTACCACTTTGAGATTTTACCAATTGGGGCTTGTTTGTCTGCCAAATACTTCAGGGGATCATGTTGAGTTAGCAATTCAACCTGGTAATAGAGTGTGTATTGTCTAAGTTGATGCATTACCTAAACCAAAGCAAAGTAAATTCTTTCAATTTTTGAATATTTTTGTTCCCCTTCAGTAAATTTCTTACCTAAGTAATATACAATCCATTCTTTTCCTTCTTAGTCTTTCTAGCTGAGCATATACCCCATAGATTCCGGTAATATTGTCTAGTATAGAAATAAAGGCTTCTTAAGTTTTAGAGCTACCAAAATTGGAGAGTTTATGAGGTACTCTTTGATCATTATAAAGGCTTACTTGCAAAATGTGCAAGTAACAAAATGTGCCCCAAGTTATAATAAATGTTGTCTTGGCTTTATCTTTTTCAAACATTCAAATCTAATTGTATTCGAAGAACCCATCCCCATCCATGAATGAGAAAAGATAGCTTCCAGCTGTGTTATTAACTAAGACATCAATATGGGACAAGGGGAAATTATCTTTAAGGATTGCTTGGTTAAGGTCTTGAAAATCCACACATACTCTAACTTTTCCATTCTTCTTCATTACTGGCACAATGTTGGCTACCCACTTAAGATAATCGGATACCTTAATAAAACCGACCTCCAATAATTTTCTAACTTCTTCCTTAATTTTCAATAAGACATTTAGTCGGAACCTTCCTAACTTCTACTTTTTAAGTTTGATATCCTCTTGTGTGGGTAAGTGGTGAACCATAATTAATGGATCTAACCCGAGCATGTCTTCATAAGACCATGTAAATACATCTTGGTATTAAAATAGTAATCCGATCATTTTTGCCTTTTGTTCTTATTTCAAATTCCCTCTAATTTTCAATGTTTTGGGGCTATCATTAGTCCCAACATTAACTGTTTTAATTAGCTCGTCAATGGAAATTCTACTCATTTCATATCTTTGCCAACTTTTTTGCACGTTATTGTGGTCATCGATATCATTCCTGACAACTAACTTAGTAGGGCTGAAAGTGATATCAATACTTCCATCACCTATTTGCGTGAGGTATCTATGACCTTTATTCAAAGCATTGGATCTGAGCAAAAAGTATGTAAAGGAAAGAGTATGAGTGAGGAAGAAGTGAAGAGAAAGAAGACTGATTCTTATATAGAAGAAATTCTTTTGAGTACATTGTTACAGAACAAAGCTAATTATTACAAAACTCTGCAAAATACTAAATCGTGATTCGTCCTTTACTTTAGAGAAGACATAATGCTATTCATAGGTGTAGACACCCAATTTTTGTCCCCTTTATTTTTATTTTTATTTTTTAATTTTTTATAGGCCCTAAATTAGGAAAAACAAAAAAAAAATGAAATTAAAGAAAACCTAAAAAATTAAAAAAATTAAGCATTTTAAGAAAATAAAAATATATATATAATAAGAAAAAGAAAAAAAAAATAAGAAATTTTGAAAAATACCCAAAATAGAAAGTCTAGAAAGAAACCCTAAAAATAAAAAAATTAGAAAAAAAAAGTACAAAAAATTTGGAAAATGGTTAGAAAATTGAAAAAATTACAAAAAAATTGAAAAAATATAAAAGATTTTAGAAAATAATATTTTATTAGGGTAAATTTTTTAACTTTGAAATAAATTTAGAAGTTAGGTAGATAGGCTTGGGCTTATATTTAAATTTAGCCCAAGCTGACCTGGTCTATATGTGCAATTTAATTATACATATAGACAAAACACAGACCAACAGCCTAACAGATAAACACTTGAACATTGCATGGGGTTAAGCTTGAGGTCTTAGGTTCAAATCTTGGCAAAGGCAAAAAGGCCTTTTTATTTTTGTAACTAGTACACTATCACATGTCAAGATTTAACTACGCTACGTGTCCTGACATGTAGCAACATCGGGTTGGATGGCAGTGCTGACATAGCGCCACGTGGCATGCCACGTTAGCTGCCATGTATCATGTGATGACACGTAATAACCTCAAGTTGGTCAGGTTGATTGACGTAGTGCCACGTCAGCCGATTTTCTCTCTTTCCTTTTCTTTCTCCCGTCTTTCCCCTGATTTCTTCTAATTTCCCCAGATTTTCCCACAATTTCCTTTCCAAACAGAGAACCTTATAGGCAGATTTGATCCCTTTTTCATTACAATTTCATCAAAGTAGTAATGAAATCACGGACCACACATGGACTAGTGTTAATAGTGATCAAGAACACATCCAAATTTATGCATTAATATAGACAAATCGAGCTCCAAAGATTGGAAAAAAACTATGATTTCGGCCATTTACACTTTACTCCAATTAGAACTTTCCTTTGTTTTTAGGGTGAATTCAAGCATAAATTGGGTGTTAGGGGAGTTCATTGCATACACAACCATTCACAAGCTTTAGAACTAACTCCCAAACCCTTTCACTCATTCTTGCAATCTTTCTTTCTCTCTTCGATTCTCTCTCTCCACTCAAGTCCAAGCTGAATCACCACCATAGAAGCATTGCCCGTAGCTCAAGCTACCCATTCCAACCATTCTTAACCATCGCCATACCCCCCAGTAGACTCGTCGAACTACCATAAGTCAAACCCTCATCGCCACCACTACGACCTACTTGAACTACCTTTCCCGACCACCCTAAGCCCAAACCGACCCTACGTCTGAGCTCGTCTAGTTCCCTAACCCTGAAACCAATCACCCACTCACCTCTAGCAACCCCTAAGCAACGAGAAGCTCCACCACCGCCGACCGCTACTTGCCAACATTGCTTAAACTACCCCTAACAACCACAACATCGATCCTAACCACCCCCCCCCCCCCCCTCCCTTAAACCCAATTAGAAAACCATAAAAATCCCCTTTCCCAATCAATTTGGAGCCTCAAACAAGCCAAATCACATCATCACTGCTGTTACTGTGGAAGCCCAACCCGAATCTAATAGAGCCGATCCAAATCCAACCCAATACTCAATCCAATCTGCATCCCCTTTCCTGGTCCGAAGCTTTGTTTTTGTTTTTGTTTTTTTTTTTCTTATTTTCTTATTATTTAGTTGTTGTTGTTATTTTTTATTTATTTTTTTTCTTCCCAAATGTAAATGTAGTATCAAAAAAGAAGAAGAACAAAGAAAAAAGAAAAGAAAAGAGAAAATAAAAAAAGACAAAAGAATAGTTTATTGATTTATTTTTTTAGTATAATAGGAATAGATAAAGAAATAAGCAAATAAGAAAAAATGTAGGATAAGAAAATAAATGAAAAAAATGAAAAATTATATAAGTAAATAGAAAGAATAAAGATGATTGCTTCTTTTTATCACTTAGAAAATTGATTTTTCAAAAATAAAATAAAAATAAATCAACCATTTTTCAAGTTAGGATCATTCAGAATTTCCAAAAATAAAAACCAATTGAAGGCCCTTTAGGAAATTTTCTTAAATAAATCAAAATGGGTAAAAACGTAAATCCAGCTATTTTAAAAAACTAAAATCAACTTAACCCACTTAATTTTAAAAAAGAAAAAGAATTACGTACGTCTGATCCCAAATAACAGATACATAGACACCTACAGGGCAACGATAAAAAAGAAAAAACCTAATTTCCTTTTTCTTTAGTTTAGATTATTTTGTTTATCCAATCTAGTGTAATCAATAACTAAATTCTGTCTTTCAAAATTAAAAGGTGATTTTAAATTTAATTCTAATTTTGAAAAGTCAATTATACCCGTAAGGGTTTAAAATTCCTAACCCCCGAATCCAAATTCTCTAGTTTCAAAAACTGTTTTGTAAAATTGGTTTTTTTTTTTTTTTTTATTCAATAGACTGGTAGCTAAGTTATAACCAATCCACCTAACTGGTTATAACTTAACTTTTTTTCCCGCCTCCGGTCAAGTGACGACTCTAAAGTTGTTTCCAAAACAAAAAGAAATAGTTTTTTTAAAACCCTAATCGAGGATCAATATTAAACGGGTTGGGTTTAGTACTAATCAATTTAAAGAAAGCCTATTTTACAAAAGAATCGAGAGAATGAAAAACCCAGCTCGACAATAAGGATGGAGAACCAATTATTCAAATGCTGGGACTTGTTGGATGGATTAGTTGTTTTATTCCTGTTGGAAGTGTCTTCTTTTGCAAGCTCTGAATTTTGGACTTCAATTCAAATGAAAATTTCTAATAACGGTGGGAAGGTTATTGAGGCATGATACAATCTATCAGCTCTTTTGCCCCTTGCTTGCATATTTTGCAGCTCATCTACTAGAGTTGGGACGTAACCTAGCCCCTAGGTTCCAAACTGGCCTTTTTTGAATTTTGGTCTCTCATCTTTCTCTTGATCAGTAATCATGCACACCTTTTCAAATATTTGGAGCCCAAAGTCCTCTTACTCCTTAGTGCCAATATAGGCTATAGCTGTTTCTTTATATATTTCATAATCTTGGTCACCCAAAATCGTCATGACTTGGCCATTAGAGATGAACTTAACCTTTTGATGAAGACTTAAAGGTATAGCCCCTATTAAATGTATTTGTGGTCTTCCTAATAACAAGTTGAAGGTCCTTAGGATGTTTAAGACTTAGAATCGAATGTTGAAAGTCTGTAGGCTAATATCAACCGATAAGTCGATCTCCCCTATAATTTCTCTTTTAGATCCGTCAAAAGCCCTAACTGTTATCGAACTTAGCTTAATAGTAATTATATCAATGCCTAATAGATCCAGGGTAATAAGAGGGCAAACATTCAAAGATGATCCATTGTCAATGAGGACTCTTGTTGTGATGATGTTGTTCACCCTCGCTGTTATCAAGAGAAGCTTGGTATTTTGGTTACCTTCTTCGTCCAATTCCTCAGCAAAGAAAGAAATCTAATCCATAGTGAGGATAAAGTTGGTGACAGACCCTATTCTTTCAACTAATATTTCGCAAGGGACCTTAACTTCCCTCAATGTTCTAAACAAAGCTTCTCAATGCGGTTTCAATGCCATCAATAAACTCATGAGGGATATTTATACTAAAGTCTTAGCGAATTGATCCATTATTTTATATTCACTAGACTTGATTATTTCAGTAAAGGCAAACAATCCTTCTTCATATTCAGCTAGTTCATTGTTTAGCCTTTCCAGTATAGATTTCTTTTTTAAGTCTTCCCTCAAGTCGTAGATTCTACAAGAGTGGGTAATCCCTCCCATAAGTGAGCTCGATTACCCTTAATTTATTGCCTGGTAGTTAAGAGGGACAGTTTTATAATTTTCGAGGACTACAGGCATATGAAAGGAGTACCTTTTAATCTGTAGAGTTTGCTTCTCCTCTTATTTGTAGAATATGTAGACCCTAGGCTCTCGATTGGAACCAATCATGTTAATGGAGGGATCTAAGTCGTTAAAGATCATCTTGATGACAAGCCTATGATTAGGCAAGGGGTTGTTGTTGATGTTTTGAACTAGAGCCTCTACAAAGTCTAGTTGGACTATGCCTTCATCGATTAAATCCAGAATTTTATTTCTTAATCTCCAGCATGAGTTTGTTAAATGGCCTACTTACCCCAAATGATACTGACACTTTGTATTAGGATAAAAAAATCTTGGCATGTACCTTTCATTAAGAGCCTTAGAATGGAGTAGATTATCCTTTCTTAGTTTTTCAAGTATTTGACTGAGTGGAACGGGTATTTTGGTGAACTACCTTGGGGCCCTACTCACTTGCTATTAGCTTCTGTATTATTGTTGAGCTAGTAGAAGATTTGCCCTGAAAGAGACTTGAGCATTAGGTCTGCTATTTGAATTGACCATGCTAACATTAGCTTCTCTAGGCTTGTTAATAGTAGGTTAATAGAGGGTGGTCTTCTGTCTGATAGTTCTTATAACTTACCGAAGGAGATGGTACTTTCAATTCGACACCCTATTGCTACTACTTCTACAAAACTAAAAGAGGCTTGCCCGATCAGGTGAGAGAAGTAAGGTCTCTTAAGAGTGTTGATAAAGGTCAAAGTTAGCTCTTTCTTGATCATAGGGGTGGATACCCTTGCAACTAGGGACCTCCAACTTTGGGCATATTCTTTAAAAGATTCATTGTGCCTCTTCCTCAGGGCAACTAAGTCCATCATAGTCGGTGCCACTTCAATATTGAATCTATACCGCTTATAAAATGCCTTAGCTAGCTTCTCTCGTATATTTATCTGGTTCAAATCCAACTGAGCATACCAAGTCAAAGCAGAGCCCGTCAAGCTGTCTTAAAAAGTTTAGACTATGAGCTGGTCATACTACACATACTTGCCCATCTTGCATACATACAACCTGGTGTGTAGTTTAGGGCATCTGGTCCCATTGTACTTCTCAAAGTTAGATACTCTAAATTTTTTTAGGAAGCTTCCATAGTCGTAAGTAGAGAAGTTTGTTATAACAGCTTGCTTAAATCCATCATACCCTTCAAGCATTTTCATCTTCTCAACGATTTGTTAGGTCAATCGCTTCTCGAGCTCTTTCAATCTATCTTAATCAGCTTCAGGCTTTGGGTTGATCAGAAATAAGTAAGTGTTTAGCTCGAAAGTCAAGTTAACCTTCGGATAGACCCCTTCTATTTCAAAGGATTCAAAGGCCTAGTTAACTTTGGGGTAGGCCTCTTATACTTTAAGGGGCGAGTTTTAACTTTCTTTCTATATCGGGCTTTGGAGTTTTCTTCATTTAAAGGAGTTGTAGACCTAAGCAAGGCAATGCTATTAATAAGGAAACTCAATTAATCTGTGATCTTCCCCACTAGTCATTCCAAAGAGCGGAACCTTAGCTTGGTGGGATCAACAATTTCGAGGTTGACATTGCTGTTATTGGTGTTAGTATTATCGTTTCCTTGGCTGGCCATTCTAGTTTAAGAGTAGGTTTTGATAGGACTTTTTTAGAAGATTTGATGCTTGGGAGCTATCTTAGCGACCTGATTTAAAATCACTTCTCAACAAGTTAGCACATAAATATTTTTAAAAGAGACGAAAAATGTATAGGAATGTGAAAATGCGTAGTATACGGATGTAGAGAAATAGAATCAATGAATAACTAGTAAGATGGTCATTTGTAGCTTCCGGAGTTCCCATTTACATTATTTGAAAAAAGTAAATACATTTAAGAAGAGTATTCCTATTAAATATTCTTTTGGTGCTTGGCAGGCATTCCCTTTTTTTGCTTATTAGGTCCTGGTGGTGCTTCCTTCCTCTTTTCTGGGCTAAGCTCTTCTATTTCTTCAAGTTCTTTGAGTCTTTTATAGGCCATCCTCAATTGATGTTCTAAGGTTCGAGAACGTTAGCTTGATTCACCAAAGAGATACTTTCACAAGTCCTACTCTTCATAGATTACTTCTACATGAGCTTCTACTTAGTCCATGTAGGTCTTAATTTCAAGGTCTAGTTTAGCTAGTGTAGGTTAGATCATCTCTAGTACTCAATATTAGATCTCCCCTACCTTATGGAGTTAATTATACAAATATTCTTTGGTGACTCTATGCTTGTCCACTTCTCCTAGCCACTCTCCTAAATCAATGTTTGGGCTAACAATCCTTATTTTCCATAACTATTTGATTACTTGGAGTTTGGACATCTTTTGCGGTAATGGAATTTGAAGGTTCTCATAATCTAAGGTCGTGATATCCAATAAAGGCTTGTAGACTATGTCTTAGATACCTCCGAATTGTCTAATCATATTATTAAGGTAATAGTTTGTACACAATTTCATCCTGATTAAAGGTATTGCTTGATAATTTTTGTAAACTAAGATTACCCTTTTGAGGTTGCTCCATCTTGTTGTTCATAAGATATCAACAACTTGGAAATTTCTCAACACTTCTACCTAACAGTAAGTAGATTTTCCTTCTGGGAGATGGACTTTATTGATAAAAGAATCGATCAAATCAATATTATAAGCAAATTCTCCTCGGATCAGATTAAGCCCATAACATTTCACGTGGCTCACAAACCATACTGTCAGTAATGCCATGCTAGTCTTTAGTACACCATCATTCTTTTCTTTTAAGATGTTGAGGCTTCTGATCTGTTTTGCAAGAAGGGCTACGACATATGATTTGCCTTCAATAAACTGGCCCACTAACTCAATAACCCTAAAATGGATGAAGAACTTTCCATTAGGAAATAAAAGAGTCCTAAATATAGCTAGGATAAAGGCTTTTATTTTGTTTTGTCCCTAATCTTTGAGATTGCCACAAAAGATGCCTTGCCACAAAAGATGCCCTGTTGGTTGGATTTAGTCCCAACAGCAAACTAGGCTTTTAAGTCTTCCAATTTGATGCAGTTCCCATTATAGTTTCTAAAGGCTTTATTCACTTCAGCTTTTTGATCCCTAAGAATTTTGAGAAGGCATTTACCGAGTCAACTTCCAAATTTTGGCTATATATATTTTCCAAATAAGGGGGTTGAAGTAATTAGGTGTACTCTTCAAGTGTTGGAGTAATTAAGTGAGGCCCAACTCGAAAAGCCACTTTCTTGAGTTCCCAAAAGTTGGTCGAGGCCCTAATTAAATTAATCTTTATTTTTACCTTAGGAAGTGATAAAATGGCCTGATCTTACTGATGATGGTCTCTTGTTCCCTTAGATTGAAGTGTTGAAACCATTAGTCTAGGATGGGCTTAGGGTTGATGGGCTTACCAGCGATTCCCTAAAGTGAACAAAGTTGGATGAACAGGCCATTTTCTAATCTAAATTACAAAAGAAAAAATATGTTACAAGATTAACCAACCATTATTTACAATAACAAAACCTATTTACAACAATTCTACGTTTACAATATGTTAAAATTACGAGGGAAATCAAGGAAACTCCAAGCTATTATATATTTTCATTCCCATCTTGCTTGATTATTCATTGATTCCGAATGTCATGAATGTATAAAGGGTGGGTTCTAAAGGTTCTTAAGCTTATACAAGCTCACTTGTTGAAAAACACTTTCATTGGTCACATCAAACTTAATTAGGGTGGCTTAATCAACCTCGAGAAGTAGTTACACTACAACACCTGAGGCCTACATAATGGCCCCCCGTCCTAAGTTCTTAATACAATTCGAATCTGACCGTTTCTATCATACGTTTGTGGAAAAATAAATCCCTCCCTAAAAAAAAACCTGCAAAAACGTTAGTTATTGTATAAATAATAATGAATTAACAAATGGATAAGTAAATAAATTACACTTAATAAGGTGATTTTTTGAGATTAATTTTAATTTTAGAAAGTTAAATAGCTAACCCTCTTGATGGTCCCCAATGGAGTTCCTAAGTTGTTGAACCTAGTTTTTTCTCTCGATTTTTATAAATTAGTTTTCTTTAAACCAATCAATATTAAACTCTACTTATTTAATACTAACTCTTGACTAAAGTTTAAAGAAAGCCGGTTTGTTTTAACTTTGGAAATGTTTTGAAGTTGCCACCCAACTGAAGTTAAGAAAAAAAAAATTAAGTTATAACCAATTGGGTTGATTAATTACAACTTAGCTACTGATCTATCAATAAAATCAATTTTTGTTAAAACGATTTTAAGAACTAGAAAAACGAATCTGAAGGTTAAGATTTTTAAACCCTTTGTAGGTACTATTGACTTTCCCATTTTAAACTTAATCTCTTAAAATCACCTTTCAATAATTATCTTAGAAAAAAAAAATTTAATCATTAGTTAATGAATTTGAATAATTTAAACTAAAGTGGAAAAATGGTTTTTTTTTTTTCGTTTTTTACCATAATTCTGTAGGTACCTACGTACCTGATATTCGGGATTAGACATACCTAGTTCTTTTTCAAAAATATTAGCAGGTTAATTTATTTTAACTTTTAAATAATAGTCGGATTTACATTTTTACTCGTTTTAAGTTTATTTAAGGAAAATCTTCTAAGGGTCCTAATCAGAGTTTATTTTTGAAAATTCTAAATAGAATCCTAATTTTGAAAAAAGTTCATTTATTTTATTGATTAAAAAAACTAATTTTTTCTAAGTAGTAAAATTTTATTCATTCATTTATTTACTTATTATTTATTTATTTATTTTATCTATTTCTAAAAAAAATATAAATAAAAATGGACTATTCTTTTTTCTTCTCTTTTTCTTGCTTTTCTTCTTTTTTTTCTTTTTCTTTTTTTATTATTACAATTACATGGAAGAAAAAAAATAATAAATAAATAAATAAGTCAACAAACAAATAAATAAATAAAATTGCACAAACTAGGTTGGCTCAGTCGACTTTACTGAGCTCGAGTTAGCTTCAATCAGCTCCAATCAACTTTGGTTAGCTCAGAAAGTCGAATTGGAGTGCCGAATCTAGGGTTTTTAGGTGTAAGGAATCCAATAGTAGTGGTGGTTTTCGTGGAAAACCGTTGTGGAGGAGGTTATCCTAAAGAGAGAAAGGAATTATGCTAGAGAGAGAAAGTGTAGTGTGTATACTCCTTAGAGAGATTCCTGTGCTTCTATGCCTTGAAAATGAAGAATAAGCCTTTATTTATACTGTAAGTACAAAGTTTAAGCTAAGAAACTCGAGAAAATCGTCGAAATTCAATAATAAGTTTTGACAATTCATTAATGAGTTTTGACTCGAGTAATGAGTTTTTTTTTCCGTTTTTTAGCTTAGTTTTAATTGTATAAATGATTGAATTTATACGGGTTATAGGCTAAATTCAAAAATAGGTCATGCATATTATACGATTTCACCATTAATTCAGCGAAATCGTGTAATAAACTCGGTCAAAAATGGCTATTCTACGTTGAAGAAAAATGAAAGATTCTAAAACTAGGCATGAATTCGATGTAGAAGAAAGAAGGAAGGGGGCATAGGTCACATGCAGGGCACATGCCATGCACCCCACACACGTGCAGTCCACAAATAAAAGGGGCACATCCAGTGCGCCCCTCCTCTCCAATCAGGGCTTTGCCCTATTTCACAATTTGCGGACCAATTTCTAGTTTGTATCGAATGTTTCCACCCCACACCTTCCCCCCTCCCCTTTCCCTTGCCCCGCCCCGCCCTTTTTATTTATTATTATTATTCATATAAGTTAAAAACTAAAAAATTAACTACCTATTAATTAAGTCCTATCTTTTTTCCTTTTAAAAAGAAAAAGACACTTTGTGCCTAGTGAGATTCGAACTCGAGTCTCCTTGGTATTTATGCATATGTATTACTGTTAAGCCATTAGTTTGTACCTTATCTATATATGGACTAAGTCAACCTATGCTAAATTTAAATTTAAGCTCAAGTCCAACAGTCCCTTCCCCTTTTTTTTTTATTAAAGATTCTATTCTATCTAAAAAAAATTTATTAGTTTCTAAATTTCCTAAATTCTTTTATTTTTTTTCTACTTTTTGTGACTTTTTCTATTTTTTGCACTTCTTTTGGTTTTTCTTAAATTTTCTATTTTTTTGTAACTTTTTTCTATATTTCTTATTTTTTATATTTTTTCTAAATTAAAACCCTTTACCCTATCATAAAAAAGGGGGCGAAAATGAAGTATCTACAGTATTTTCACATAATTTACATTTTGATTTTTTGGAGATTTACCTATTCAATAGTTGTATGGATGGTTCCTTTAGTGTATAATCCTAGCCTTAATATTGTGGTTGCATTCTTGATGAATTTATATACTATCACCATCTAGCATACTTCTATAGTCTCTAAATCTTCCTAGTCTATTATACTCAAGTACAATGATTATGATCTATCTTTTAATAAAATCCTCCAGCTCAGTTCTGAATACTAGTGTATATCTTAACTCCTATCTCTACTCCTTATTATGCTCTATGAACTTCTGAACCCGATTATCTAAAATATTGAAAGATTGTTTCCTTATAGTATATTCTTAGTAAAACTTGTTGACTCTAATATTACCATTTAGGTTGAGTTCTTCCTTAACTCAATACTGTCTTCTCAATCAAAAGCTTAACATTTCACGTATCAATATATATAATCGCAAATTTGAGTTTAGCAAATCTTGATCCTTTCACAAGCTTACATTTAAATGAAACAAAAACCAACTCAATGAAAATATCCAATTTAATGGATAGAACTGATGTGATTCCAAAATGACAAAGACATTGACCGTTTTCGACCCCATAACTAACACAACATGTCTAAAATAACTCAAGGACCAGTGGTTTACAGACTCATGACTTATAACAGACAAAGAGTTTAATATGAGAAATAAGAATCATAAATTTCCCATCCTCCTTTTGCATATTCATATGCACCAAATGACTCATCTAAGAAAAACTTATTATACAATTATCACATTTTAATCCAATACGTCTGTTTTTTCCCCTCTTTACTTTCATGACTAACATATAGTGTACAACTTTACTTATCATTCCACAGTTTATCCATGTTGCACCAAGAGTATTACTTTTTTATCTTTATGCATTACATCAATTTAATTTAAACATTTTTATACATGTATTCACTATAACATTCTTTTACCATCTCTCAACTTCTATATCCTTAAACCTAATCCTATATGTTCATTAAAACCCTCTTCGTATTGCTTCCAAATTATAACTTTTACAATTTCCTCTTCTTATTGTTTACTCAATTTATTATGTTTCAATTATTTCTTCAATTTATCTCCTTAATGGAGTTTACTTTCATCTAAATTGCTCCTCGCTATAACTTATCCTTTTCTCGTAAACAAGTTGATCCAAGCCCATACTTAAGACATAACACTACCTTTTACTCCTTACTTCCAACTCTATTAATTCCACAAACATCTCATATATTTGCAATACATATACTATTATTCCTATTTGTTTACAAGGTGTAATAAAGGTAAGCACTATAATAAGGAGTCTTTCTCTTTCCTAACTTAAAGCGTATATCATTTACTTTCTTAGATAAGTTCACATCTTAACCCTAAATAAGAGAGAGTTTGTCTTTAGTATCTATTTCAATCTTTGTCCATTCATTTTTATTACTTCATAGGTCATTCTTCTTGCTACCCTAATAATAACTTCCTCAAGTTTATCTCATAATCTATTGCACTATTGACCTTCCGAAACTCTTTCATCTTACGTCTTATCATGATCTAGCTTCCATCTTTTAGTTAAAGTTTAGCACATCTCCTTCCATTGCTCACAAATCTTAAATGTTTTCGTTTTAGCTTAATTTAGGCTATTCAATCTTTGGTTTAAGTCAACTTATCCTATTGCCTCCTAAGTATTGAGTTACCTTGACAAATTCAAAAGGGTCAGCAATCTCTTAAAATCAAAGCTCCTAATATTAGTCTTTATTGTATTCTTTTCAAGACATTCTCTTCAATCGTTAAATGTTGTTGTAACATCTCTATCACTTGGGCATTTACTTCAATTTTCCACTATCTAACTCATGACATATCTATCAAGACCTATTTTTTCGCGATTACAGTAAATAATACGTAATATAGTTAGATAGAAAGGAAAATGTTAAATGAATTGAATACTATAAATATAAGAGTATGGTTGGAGTAGTCACATACGTGTCATATGATTAACACACTACATATGTCTTTAAAGAAACAAAGTAGGAACAACATACACCTAAAAGGATGATTAAGTGATGATAGGAGAAACAAACAATCTTAGTGTATCAAATGTATAAATAATAAACAAGATAACCTTAGGGAACTTTAAGCATTCACCTTATACCTTTAGTTACTTGTTTGATCTGAGAGAGTAGAGGTTTTTGCAAAGTAATATTGTTTCTCAATTCTCTTTAAAAGTCACAAATTAAAAGGAGATACTAGGTATTTATAAACTCTTAAACATGATAACATCCATAAGATCATCTCAATGATCAACGAATGAGACAGAGCTTACTCTTTTTATGTTTATCTTGAATGAACTAGTTGACGGGCCTAAGGTCAACATCCGTCCCCATAAGTACATGAACCCGCTTGAGAAAAATTAGAGGCAGACAACTAATTCAATGATCCCTATTCTAAGACCACTAAGCCAATTCCCCCTAAGTTACGCCAAAATAGATCGAACTCTTTGAGTCTTGCCATCCAACTTAGGGAATTAAACCTAAATAAATAATATAATAAATTTCAACCTCTACAAATACAAGACCTCCATAAAAAAGTGGTCTCTTCAAAATGAACAGAGATGAAGGGAATATTATTGAAATTACTATTTTACCCATCATAAGTATCATCATTTCTACAAAGTAATTATTTATAAAAGATGACCTAGTAAATTGCAAGATTTCAAATTTTTAAGAATTAATTTTAATTCATTCATTTCTTTTCACTTCCTTTTGTTTTCCAAACATTCTAAAAAACTAATTTTTTTTTTCCTTTTATTTTCTTTTCTTCTAGTTTTTTTCTCTCCCCCACTCCCTCTCCCCCCTTCCCCTACCATCACCACCACCCTACCCTAGACCCCACCTTCTCTCCTTTTTTATTGCCCTTTTTAAGTTCTTTATCCTTTTGAAGCTAATGTTAATGCAAATTTTACTAAGTAAAGTCTCTTAAAATAAAGATAGTTATAATTGTGATACAAGAATGCAATAATTTTGTATACTTGTTTAGATTGTTCTGATAAATCTAAACATATATACTAGAATGTTAAATGTTTGTTCCACAATTGTAACTATGGCCTAGTTGCCAATATGCAACTTAACTGGTACTATCTCAGTGTTAGTGGAATTTAGGGGCATGGAATGGAATCAAAATATTGTATGTATATATATATATATATGTATGTATGTATGTATGTATGTATGTATGTAGAATCAAAGAATCTCGGAATTTGAAGGTAAAAAACCTTATCTTCATTGTTTTAGTGGCAAAATACAAATGACCCAGTATAGAGTAGATCTCTAAGACTTCTTTATTAGAAAGGGAAAGATAGTTGATAAAAATCATTACAAGTATCTCATACACTTATTAATACACTTTGTTCCATCAAAGAATAAGGACAAGTAGAGGAAAGCGGAGCCATGACTTTGTTTGGTACAAGAAATGTGAAAAAACAAATGAAGGAAGTGGGAGGAAATAGGAGAAGCATTTTCCTTTCCTTTTTCATCTAAGAGAAGTTTTTTGTACTAAAATAAGATAATATTAATTAAGGATGGTGTTAATGTATGTTAGGAGTATTAATCACAATGTCAAATACAAAAACTTTTTACATTTTCCATATATATATATATATATATTTTACACTCTTACATCAAAGTTTTAGAAAGTAAATAGAATAGTAATTCCTGAAATAATATCTATTCTCTTATCTAGTTAAAATATAGCAAAAGAATGACTATCATAAGAGACTTTTCTATTCCATCTTGATAAAGAATAATTATTACAATCAATCGAGTGGTCAGTAAAAATGTACTAGGTTTACAATTATATGACAATTTTGAACACCACCACTTTTGACCAATCTACTACCATCATTCCATTACCAATTTTACAATTCTCATTTCTATAAGAAAAGTTTCAATGGTATCAATACACTACATAAATCGATGAGTAACGTATAAGTATCCATAAAATTTTGATATGTAAAAAGATGATTAGTACTTTTCAAAAGGTACGTTCTTTTGCATACATGTGTCGAAATTTTGTGAGTCCTTACATACCACTTATCGCTTCAAGTGGCATATCATTACTATTGAATCTTTTTTCCATTTCTACACCACCACTGCCATCACTACAATACCATTGTCATACCACCATATGTTATATTGATACTCGTACCAACACTTCTACAAAATCGACACTATCATCATCATTACTACCACCACCATCACACCATTTACATCACTATAAATCACATTTTTACTACTACCAACATCTACCACTTACAAGCATCACCATCAACATACTATTGTCACTCTAACACTACCAAAATGCCACCAATCTACAATGTCACATCACAACCATATAACAACTAACACCCATGCTACCACCACCAACAGTACTCTTAGACTTATACCACCATTAAATTACCACCACACTACTAGCATCTAATTTCACTACTACATTTGACTCCATTATCATCACCATTGCACTATCACAGTCTCAATCACCACTATAACTTACATCAGTATCACCTCTACTACTATTGCCCTATATCACTGTTGTACCCTTGTAATAAGACCATTGCCATTACCACCAACACCATCAATAATAACACTACCATAGCATGACCATCATTGTTACCATTGTGTTTGTGATGGTAATGGTTCTATGGAGGAGATGATGAAATGGTAGTTATACGAAGTGTTAGAAATAGGGGTGTGTTGTAGTTTCGATGTTGGAATGAATGTAGAGATGCAATAATAGTTATATGAAGTGATGAAAGTAATGATAGTGCTAATAGAAAAATGTCACATTGATACTTCTATTAGATTCCCAACTTAATATAATGTTATAATAAAATGATGTAAACAACAAAATAGTTATTCTTTACAATAGATATTTATAAAAAGCACATAAGGGAATATATATTATTAGGTTATATTCTTAGTAATAGTTATTCCTATTCCAAGAAATAATTTTTCTAATCACCATCTTTTCTGTTCCTAAAATGTAAATAGGCCTTCAGTATATGATAAATGTTCGAGAACAAGAAACAATTCTCATTTAAAATCCTTAACTAGTAAGTAATACACCCGTATACATGTCACTAAAATTTAATACTTGATATTACGATTTTTACATTATACTATCATATAATAATGTCATTATTTATATATATTCATAAGTTCCGTTTAATTAACAAATCAATATATATAGAAAACATTAGAAATTCAATTACTTAAGATAAGAAAATGGATTGTAAAACTATCAACTAAAAATTCTATTTAACATAATAAGGTAACAATATATGTAAAATACATATGCATTGTTAAATACATATGCATTGTAAAATTTGTTAAATACTATACCTATGGCTATAGGTTCTGAAATTTTACTACCAATACCCTATCCTGTAGAACCATTAAACCACCTTATATCTCATACAATCTGTACCTATAAAACATGTTTTTTTTTTCCTTATAAATTTCAATATGATTATTTTTTCAAAACATAAAACAAACATAACCCTTTTTTTTTTTTCAAAAATGATTGCTCAATTTAATCAATTTTTCAAATAAAGCCAATGAATGGAATATATTGAGTTTTAAAACCGACCAATTTTTTTTTCTTGAAATGGTTTTTTAAACATTATTATTATTGATGAATTTCTATGGAAGTATTATACAAAATATTCTTTGTGTAAATAAATTATTTTTTTTTAATAATCATATTGCATAGATATTTAAAGGAATAAGCATACCGTTTTAAAAAATGAAAGTGGAAAATATGGTACTTAATGTGAGATCTACAAATTTTATTGAAATGTAAATAAAAAATTCATAAGATTATATATGACAATAATATAGGATCAAACAATTAACCATAGAAAAATGAAGACATAACATGGAAAATCAAAGAAAACTTAAGTTCAAACTAAAATATTTTTCTTCTTAAAATACATACATTAGTAAAATAATCTCCTAATACTCTAAAAAAATTTAATTTCGCTCTAGTAATAATACCAAATCTTTTGTCAAACATAAAAACAAAGAAACTCTTTCACTATAGAAAAAAAAAATGTAATGGACGTACCTTATAGCTTGTAAGTGGCTCTAAAAGTAGAAAATAAAGTAGAAAATAGGAACTTATATTTCCTTTTTTGAACTTTACTAGATGATAGATTTAGCACAAGAGAAAGGAGTAGAAAGAAAATGACCATAAAGTAAAGACTAAAGACAAAAGATGAAAGGGAAGGGACTAATAAGTATTTAGTTTAGGGTTTTCGATAGATTAGACTTTGCCTTATTTTGATGAGATCGTATCCTTTATTTATTAATTTTATTTAATTACTACTATAAGGTGGAAACTTGGAATCCATACTCTATACGCTCCAAAGTATAGGTTCTATAGTAGGTATAAAGTGCCCTAACTTCTTATTCATATCTTACCCTGTAAGAATAGGTTCCGGAAGATTACTACCCGGAACCTACTCATAACCTTAATTACCTACCTAAAAAAATAATGGGCATACCTTGTAACTTGTAAATAGCTCTAGAAATAGAAACTAGGGACTCAGATTTCCCTTTTCAAACTTTACTAAATTATAGATTTAGCACAAAAGAAAATACTAGAAAGAAAAGGACCACAAAGTAAAGACGAAAGATGAAAGGGAAGGGATTGACAATCATTTAGTTTAGGGTTTTCGAAAGGTTAGACCTTGCTTTATTTTAATGAGATGGTATCCTTTATTTATTACTTTTATTTAATTATTACTACAAGGTAGGGACTTAGAATCCATAACCTGTATGCTCCAAAGTGCAAGTTCTAGGGTAAATATAAGATTCCCTGACTTCTTACTCATAACCTACCCTATAAGAATAGGTTCTAAAAGATTACTACTCGGAATCTACCTTATGGCCTTAATTATCGATGTAAAACCTACCCAATCGAGTAAAGTGTCAAGTAAGGTCCAAATGGATATTCTATACGACAGAATTAGCAGCTCACCCCTAATATCAACAAACAACTACATAAATTTTTTTTTAATAATAAAGAATATTACAAAATTTCTAACATAAGACATGAATCAATAATGACAACTTATACGAAAAATTTAAGAAAAGATTACATATTTTCCAAAATGAAATGAGATAAATGTTTTGAGTCGTTAAAGTAATATATGATTTACTTATGCAAAAATAAAATAGAATAAAAAAATAGTGAAAGGTGTTCATATTCATAGAACATATCCATTCTTAAAATAAGTACATGGTATATTAACAAAAAGTTAATATTTATAATAATAAAAAATATTATACAACTTCCGAAATGAGACATGAATAAGTAATGATAACCTATACCAAAAAAAAAAAAAATTAAGAAGACATTACATATTTTCATTAAAATAAATTTCTATATGTTGAGAATGGTGGAGATTAATGGCTTTTCTATTGCTGACCTTTATCACTCTCTATAATGGTTACGTTTTTTTTTTTATCTAAAATGGAGGAAAAGTTGGGGTGATTGAATTAAATATGCCATAATGGGCAATTGATTCAGCAGTTATTTTTAGCTCTATTCAAAAATATAAAATCCAAAAATGTGGAATAAGAAATTAATGGACGGTTTTGAAGAAATGGCCATGATGTGTATATAAAATACTAAAAATGCATCACAGTTGTTTAAAATAGAATGCTGTGACTTTTTGCTAAATGATATTATGAGGATTTAATCATAATTTTCCTATAATTAATCCTAATTTATAGAGTAAGGAGACGGATATGGGGTATTGGTTTAACAATTCAGATAAATTATAATGTGAAGATGCATAATAATTAATTGCTTAATAGTAATATAATATACAAGATAATTTTTTTTAATTGAATAATATATAAGATAATATTGTATTTGCTACCATTAGTAATAATACATTAAACATGGGATAAATGCTTTTGTTAATTTTTTTGTTTGTAAACTGTCGAAAGAATTTGAAGAGCAACTAACAGAGTCAATCGTGGGATAAATATTTATGGATTATAGAAAGAAATTACCATTTTAGAATGTGAGAGTTCTAGATAATCTGAAACTACACAAATAACCTCTAATGATTAATTGGAATAGTATCAATTGTTGGATAAAATTAAATAGTATTGAGGACTTACCGGTAATTAACTAAATGCTTTTGTTAATTTTTTTCATTTGTAAATTGTGGAAAGAATTTGAAGAGCAATTAGGAGAGTCAATTTTGGAATAAATACTCAAGTATTGTGGAAAGAAATTGCCATTTTAGAATGTGAGAGTTCTAAATAATGTGAAAGTAGTGATTAATTGGAATGGTCCTGATGATTATTAGGTAAAAATTCGGGTGCCATTAAGGCAAATTCTATAAAACCCAAACCTATCCCGATTAGAAAATATAACATCAAAACCATCCTACCACCATGATGAATAAAATTAATTAAATATTGTATATTCCACTACCACACCCCCACCCCACCCCCCTTACTAAGATATATTTAGTAATAAAATCTGGACATGATCAATGGATACCATCCCCACCCATTGATATAGGCATGATATACTATATACACTAATTATATTACTAATATCTAAGGAAAAAAAATATTAGTTTATTATCTTTATCGAATTAGATCTCTTATAGGTTTTTCTTTTTTCTTTAAATCTTATAGCTTGACCCTAAATCTTATTGGGTTTTATTCTATATCCCAAAACCTGACCTTAAATCTTATAGGATGAAATACTATAGAGTTTTTATCCGGTTAGATAGGTCAATTACCCAACAACAATCCGCCCAATTACATCCTTAAATAAAACTAAATGGTATTAAGGACTTAGTTTTAATTTCACTAATTGATTTAGTTTTGATGGGTGTGAAAACTAATGAAAAGTTAGTAAAGCATCGAAGAACTCTTATTGCTAAATGCTATTAGAACATTTTTCTTAGGACCAATCAAAAGAATTTTTATTTTTTAGAAAAGATACCTCGGAAGCCCTAAAAGTTTAGGGATAAGCGCAATTTATTGTTAAATTAAAAAACTTTTAAGACTTGGTTGCATTTTCCCTTAACTATTTAAATTCTTCGTAATATTTCTCTCTTTCTACGAATGCACCTTTTTTTTTTTCTTTACCATAAACTTTGCATATGTATAATGATTTGGATAAGTTGCAAATACACATTATATTTGCTTCATTGTACTTAACTTATTTATCTTTGAAATTTTGTCTTCAGATACTCAAATATTTAAAAAGGCTACAGTTAAAATAATCACTGTGTATATGTAGTGAAAAAATCTAAAATATAAGATCAACAACAAAAATAGATATGTAGAATCAAAATGCACCAATTTAAAAATCTAAATATAATTTTAAAGATAAGAGTTAAGTAAATTTATAGTTTACCCCGAAGATTTATTTAGCTACTTTATAGTGATATATTTTCAAGAGTCCATAAAAAGCTATTGTCAGTTTCATTCGTTTCTTTTCCAATACCATTATAACTTAACTTAATAATATGAACATTTATTTGAATCCAGCTTCTTAAACTATAATATGTAATATTATTGGAATAAATTCAAAAAAAAAAATTGTTTTCTTCCTTTATAAAAGCAGATATGTTTTATAAGCCGAATAATGAAGCATGAAACTGGTATGAAGCTGGAATTGGAATGATATTGCAGCATGTTACTGCTTGATATGTTTTTAAGAACGTTTGGTACGGCTTTGGAGATGACAAACACATAGATTCAATCCTTGCTTCGCAATAAATATTGGCAACAGCTAATCATTGTTGAAAAGCGAAGCGGGATTAACTTCATGAACCGAAAACGCGTAGACAAAAAGACTATCTTTAGAATCCGTTGTAAAGTGATCCTCCTCCATTCCCAAAAGTCTGCATCATCTCTATTATCACACAACAAACCACAAACTTGGAGTAAATATATAACCTCTACACCTATTACATTATTCAATGTACAAACCCAGCGATTCTCCCTTGGTGCTTTCTTTGGTATGATTTTCTTCTTTCAATTTTCTTTTTACAGACAACTGCATACATCGATGTATACAAACATGACCAGATTGTGATTTTTCTGTTTCTTCGATTTTCGGCTTCTGATTTACGTATGTAAGATGTTAGCCCCAGAAAAACGGACGAAAGTAAGTTCGTTTATTTGTATGAATATTGATTATGGGTTTTGCTCAGGTTTTGTAAACTGTTATGTTTCATGGTGTCAAGGTAAGGTTTTAATTTGTATTTTCTTTGGTCTCTTTCTAATGTGCCTGTATATATTTTGGAAAAAACATTCTATACGTAGCCTATAAATACTATTAAAATATATTAACATGAATTATAATGGAAAGAACACTATGCATAATTTGCACACGTTATACATGTTAATTTTTTATTATTATTTATATACCGTACATGCATAACACATAATATATATTACACATTGAAATTATATAAACTTTTCCTGTGGTTGCTATTTACTGCCTGCGTTTTGTAATTTTATGAATGCATGACCACGTTGGTTTCCCTTAAGTAACCATTGCTATTTGTTTAAAAAGGGCATGTTACATGCATGTCTTCCAACCAAAACCTAAAATCACACATTACAAAAACACTAAATCAAACAAAACGATACTTTTTTCTTTATTTTTTAATTCACTTGCAAAACCTAAACCAAGAAATTTCTAAGTGCATTGTATTATCTGATTGGGGTGCTTCAGTTGAGGGAACAATTTTAACCAAGAACCAGGGATTGTTTAACGGTCACATTTGTAAAACGAGAAAGAATATAAGTGATATGTAAAAGCGTGAAAACATAAATCACGTTTTTTTTTTTTTCTTTTTTAATTTACCCAACATTTTGTCAAGGTATACAAGTTGATAAGTTTTTTCGTATGTTGAATAAAATCTTGCTTGAATCATGCAATAATGGTCGACTTTAAATCTCTTTTGTTGCCATGTTTTTCGGTATTAGTTATGGCCGGTTTCATATAAAGACGGATAATTAATTGAAAAAGATGGGTTCTTGTTGATGTTTGTTGAATATAATATGGTATCCTTCTTTATTGTAGACATAGAAGAGACAAAATGGAAGTTCTTTTATTTTTTTTTGGGATGGTGGTGGGGGTTGAGGGTTGTTTAAAATTTTGTGTTCAAAAGTTGACTTAATCTGCAATGTTGAAACGTTGTAGTATCAAGAAGTTGAGTAGCAATGATGGATGGAAATGATAGGTGCAATAATGAGTCCAAGGACAAAGGGCTTCTATCCAATCTAGCTGGCTTTGCTACAGGACACTTGCCTAACCACGGCTCACATCGTCCTCCTCAAGGCTATCCTCCACAAGGTCATCCACCAGCCGGATACCCTCCTGTCGGCTATCCTCCCCCCAGTGGGTACCCTCCCGCCGGTTATCCTTCCCCCAGTGGGCACCCTTCCCCCGGTTATCCTCCACCAGGGGGATATCCTCCAGCTGGTTATCCCAGTCATTCTGCTTCGCCTACTCCAGGTACATCATGAATGTTATGATTATTAAAATCATAATTTCACTGTTGCTTTAAACTTGTATAATCAATAAAATTGTATATAATTATATAAAATCAATAAAATTATAAATTTATAAAAATCATATACCAAAATTTTAATTCTATCAAAAATCTACGTCTAAAAGATTTTATATCCATTTTAATAAAAAAAAAAAACAGAGAGAAAACTTCACATAATCATAAATTCATAAAATTATATAATTGACTAACGATTTTAATAATTATGATCATGTTCCAATGATATTGGTTCTTGTGTCACATTGGTATCCCATATATCTTGTTTTCTAAATCTATCTCTGTTTTGCGATAAAACGAGCAAACAAAAAGTCGATTATTGTGATTATTCGAGTAGAACTCCTTTTTGTAATCTTTGCTTTTCAAGCAGATAGAGGCTAAGAATTGATTTCTCGCCTCAGTAAGCTACCTTTTACTTGTCTTCACAGATTCGACGTATTCTTTGAAAACCATGAAATGGTTTGTTCTCTTTCACGTTTAAAACAGTAGTAGAACTTTGTTCCAATTCGAGAGTCCTCACAGGTACCAAACGAGCAGTATGCAAAGTTAAATTCGCAGGAGAACCATATAGTTTTATAAAGTAAAAGGTTGAGTGGCAGGCTAAGTAGAGATACATGTTTCTTGAATTCGGATAGATTATATTTCAATGTGATTGCTAGAACTAGAAGTAATGCTTTTCTTAGCTTTCCCTACAGGTCAACATGGTTCGGGTTCGAATAATAATATGGGAGCAATGATGGCTGGGGGTCTTGCCGCGGCAGCTGCTGCTTACGGGGCTCACAAGATGGGTCATGGAGCTCATCATCTCATGCCTGGAGGTTTCATGGGCCATAGAAGTGGGAAGTTCAAGCATGGGAAATTTGGACATGGGAAGCGTGGCATGTTTCGAAAGCATAAGGGCGGGTTCTTCAGAAAATGGAAGTGATTTTTAGATCAAATTATATTTATAATCGCGTCTGTTTATACAATATCTGCTCTATCTATTTAACTATTTCTCCGTATGTTAACTATGTTTTACGATTGGTCAAGTTTTACGGTTTATTCTCCAAATGCTGGAACATGTCTGAAAGATATAACGCCAAATATTTTCGTTATATATATATATATAGAATTTTTCTCTACTCCTACCTATATTTTTATATAAAATCAGTTTCACTTTTATCTAATCTTTGATTTGATATCCATTAAATCTAAACCGTTTAGATTTAATAAACATCAAATCTATAATATGATAAAAAATAGAATCGATCTTATTTAAAATAGACTACATATCCTAGAAAGAAATTCATGTATCCTTGAGAGGAGTTTCTTTTTCCAGTAACCAGTCCTTGACATTTATCATTTGTTGCTGACTCAAGGGATCGGATTCTGTTGCAAAGATAAGTTGCTGCTCATTTATATTTTGGGTCTGATCTGATGAAACGACTGAAAAGCAATATAGTTGATCCGGATCGGTCTAAACGGTTTTAGCCCAGTTAAAGTCCTTGAACCCTAACCCTTTTGCATTTTCATATCAACCTTTCATTCAAATCTAACAAAATTATTGTACAATAAAACCCTATAGATTAATAATATTGGACCATAAAATTTTATTAATTTAGAGGTGTGTGAATTAATCAATAAATTAATAATTTATTCATATAAAAAATGTCTCAATCACACAAAAGGAAGCACTCGTAACAATAACAACTCTTCATAATTTTTTGTTATAGCTTTAGAACATGACACCAAAACTTATGAGTATAAAGAGGAAAGTTAGAGATGAAATTCACCTAGGTTTGAATTTCAAGAAAAAAAAAACAAAAATATATTCATATTCTACTAAATTATCCTAATTATATTCGTAATTTTATAGAATTATTAATTAATGATATTGATAAAACTATAGATTTATATAACAATCTTCCTCAAAATTATTATTATATTAATTTATCAAAAGTAATAATTTTATAAAGCGGCCCAAGTTGGGAGATAAAAAAAATTACTTTAAAGAGGTTATTAATTTATCAATTTATCGAGTATTAATTTATAAGGATTTAACTATATTTTGAGTACTTTAGTGTTTAAACTTTTGTGTCTTTAGAATGATGTAGATGAAGATACTAACAATTGAAATTTGAATACAAAAAATTACACCATATTGAAACCAGTAAACATATAAACTATATGTTGAAATGGAATAAATTTTTACTTAAAAGAAATCTTATAACAGTGGATGATCCGTCATTCTGTTTTGACCAATTTGAATGATTCCTCTATAAATAAAGATTTTCATTTTAGTAAAATGGGGTTTCTCTTGAGTGAAATTTTATTTTTCATTTTCCAAAACAATATAGGAATCAAATAGTTGTCAGCTCTGTGAAGAAACCTTTAGCACAAGACTTTGTAAATCTGCCCCAAATTTAATTTTGATGTAAAAACACGTACGTAAACCATTTGCCTCCTTATAATTTATAAAATCTTTCCTAAATTTTATAATTTCTTATTAATATCTATTTTCTCCTTCTCTATATATAAATACGGTTTCTTATAGTTGTATTATATACACTTAACTCTCATATATTTCAAATTATGCATTTAGACTCAAATCTTAAAAAACAACAACAACAAAAAAAAGGTGCATTTAGACCCCTTTTATTATTTTACTCTTAAATAAGATATTAGAAACCATTAATTTTTTTTTTTGAAAATCATAAAATTAAGGGTGAATTAGTCATATAAAGTTAAAATACACCCTTTTAAAGGATTTTCGATTTAAATACACAAATTTAAAAAATTTTAGGGCTAAAAGCGTATGGAAGTATCGGATAAAGACTTATTGCCTACTTTATTTATTATAGTGACGTATTCTCGTGTATTCCCCTGACTCCTTTCAATTGTGAAAACCTCCTTTCCATTTTATATGTTTTTGTCCATTAGAAAACAAAGATAATTCACTAACGTTACGAATATAAAAATAATTATATAAATCTATAATATTAAAGTGATATCATTTTTTTTTATTTTTATCCTTATGATATTATTTATAAAAAATATAAAATACACGTTTATATTAAATATAATAGATATTTATTAGGGATGAGCAACCATACAATTAGTGAGATATATTATTATGAAATATTGAAAACTTATTTGTAAAAAGAAAAATACATAGAAACATTATGAGGCCCGGAGACAGGTTATCAATTTATGAGTGTATCAAATGAACATATGCAATATAATGAGTATATAATTTAAAGGTGGTAATTGATAAAATATAAGGTTAAACACTAAATATATTAAATAATCGGATTAAAAACAATTAAAAAGGGATTTTCTTTTTTAATATAATAAATAAAGTAAGGTTGGGACAGGGATTAAATTCACGCAACCGAATACGCGTAGACAAAACGCGCATCGAACCCCCCATAAAGTGATGTCCTTCTTCCTTTCGAAAAAGCCTGTCTGCATCATCCATTATTACATACAACAACAAATCACAAACTTGGAACAACCTCTTATACCTATTACGTTACACAAACAAACCTAAACGGACCCTCCCTTGGTGCTTTTGGTATGATGATCTTCTTCTTTCTATATTCTTTTTAGGCAACTGCATTCGTAGATATATGCAAAGACGATTGATTGTGATTTCTCTGTTTCTTTGATTTTCAGCTTTTTAATTTATGCAATGTTAACATGTTTGTTAGTCGAAGAAAAAGATGAAAGTAAGTTGTTTTATATGAATAATATGATCATCGGTTTGCTCAGATTTGGTAAACTGTTGTGTTTCTTGATGTCCATGATCAATCAAATGAATGCAACGTGAGAGAAAGTAAAGGTTTTATCTTCTTTTTTTTTCTTTTGGTTTCTTTTTAATGTGCATGTATACGTTTAGATGTGTATGCATAGGATTAACGATATATTGAAGAACATGTTAGGGAAAATTACATATGAACTTCCCCTGTGGTTTCACGTGTTGCTATTTACTGCCTGCTTCTGTAATTTTATGAATGCACGACCGTGTTGGTTTCCCTAAGCAATCATTGCCATTTGGTCCAAAAAACATGGCACTTTACATGCATGTGTCTCGAAGGAAACCCGAAGTCACACATATCGATAACATTAAATCATACAAAATAATACGTTCTCTTCACTCGCAAACCCTAAGCTACTTTGAAATGGGATGGCGCTTTCCGTAAAAATCCAAGGGCTTGTTGCATTGTTTTAGCTGATTCAGGGTGTTTCAGTTGAGGGAACAATTTTAATTGAGAACCGGGGATTTTTTAACGGCGAACAGCACAGGTCATGTATTTATAAAAAGAGAAAACAGATCAGTAATTTGTGAAAGCGTGAAAATATAAAGCCCGATTTTATAATTTAGCCAACATTTTGTCGCGGTATTACAAGTTGAAATTTTTTCCCTATGTTGTATTGAACCATGCTATAAAGGTGAACTTTGAAAATCTTTTGTTCCCATGTTTTTTGGTAATAGTTATGGCCGATTTCGTATGAAGATGGATAAAGAATTGAAAAAGATGGGTCCTAGTTGATGTTTGTTGAATTATGTAGTAACATTCTTTATTGTAGACACAGAAGAAACAAAATGAAAATTCTTCTATGATTTTTCTGTTGGGAGGGAGGGGGAGAGAGAATTTTCTCCTCAAGTTCGACTAATCTGTAATGTTGAAATGTTGTAGTATCAAGAAGTTGAGTAGCAATGGCGGATGGAAATGATAGGCACAATAATGGGTCCAATGACAAAGGACTCCTATCCAATCTCGCTGGATATGCTGCAGGACACCAAGCTCACCACGGGTCCTATCCTCCCCATGGCTATCCTCCTCAGGGTTATCCGCCAGCAGGATACCCTCCTGCTGGATATCCCCCCCATGGAGGGTACCCTCCTGCTGGTTATCCTCCCCATGGTTGGTACCCCCCTGCTGGTTATCCTCCACCAGCGGGATATCCTCCGGCTGGTTATCCCGGTCCTTCAGCTCCGCCTGTTCCAGGTATATCGTGGATGTTTTGATATGCTACTTCTTGTATTACGTCAGTGTCCCGTGTAGCTTGTTTTCTGAGTCTTCCTCTGCTGTGTGTCAAGTACCCGTGAAAAGCAAGGAGGAAGCGAGTAAAGAACAGATCCATTTTGTGATTATTTGAGTAGAACTCCTCTATCGTTGCTTTTCAGGTAGATAGAGGCTAAAAATTGATTTCTTACACAAGTAAGAGCTACCTTCTACTCTACCTGTCATATATTCAAAGTATTCTTTGAAGACTGTAGAATAGTATGCTCTCTTTCACCTTAAAAATAGTTGTAGAACTTTGTTCCGATATGGGAATCCTTGCAGGAACTGAGCCAGTATGCAAAGTTAAATTAGTGGGAGAATCATATACTTTTGTGAAGTAAAAAAGGTCGACTGACAGGCTTAAGTCAAGATATATTTTCTTGAATTCGGTCAATTGTCTTTAGAGTGTGATTCCCAAATGCTCTTCTTTAGTTACCTGCTCTAATGGAATACTGTGTAGGTCATCATGGTCCGAATATGGGAGCAATGGTGGCCGGGGGTCTTGCTGCAGCAGCTGCTGCTTACGGGGCTCACCAAATGAGTCACGGAGCTCATCATCTCATGCATGGAGGTTACTATGGCCATGGACACGGGAAGTTCAAGCACGGGAAATTTGGACGATGGAAGCATGGGAAGCATGGCATGTTTGGAAAGCACAAGGGTGGGTTCTTCAAAAGATGGAAGTGATGTTTCATCGATCGCATCTTTTTATAATATCTGCTCTGTCTACCGACTGTTTCTCGTATGTTAACGATTGGTGAAGATTGGCAGTATGTTCTCGAATGCTGGAACTTGTTTGCGAGATAATAGCGCTACGTGCTTACTTTGTGTATATGTCATCATCGACGCATTCTTTAGGGGAAGATATATGTTTTTCTAGTGATTGAGCCTTTGGCACTGGCCTTAGTAGACCAGATTCATTCTGCTGCAAAGATAAGTTGCTCCTAATGCATTTGAAGTTCAGAATTTAAAATTTCGAGAAACTCAAAAAATGTTTTGGACTTTCATGTCTTTTAGAGTGATACGCAAATGAAGATGCTAACGAATGAAATTTGAAAATTAAAAAAAAAAAAAAACAAAAACAAAAATTATTCCATCTAGAAACTAATAAACATTGTATAAACTATGTTTATTGAAAAGAAACAAATTTTTACTCGAAAGAATATATGTTGCAATGGTGGTCAAACAATCCAAGCAATAAACTGTCGTTTTATTTTAACCAATTTAAATGATTCCTCTATAAACACAATTTGAGTTTCAGTAAAATAGGGTTTTCTTTTTAGGGAAATTTTACTTCTATCTTTTATTTTTCATTTTTGAAAAAATGATATAGGAGTCAAATAGTTGCCAGCTCTGAGAAGACAGATTTAACACAAGATTTTTTAAATCTGGCCCAAATTTATTGCTCCTTTGATGAAAAACACGTACAAAGAAAAAAACACCAAGGGCAAACCTCTGGTTAGACATGATGTTTATGGTACTAATTACAGTTAGCATTCTGTATTAAACAACCAATCTGTGCGAATAAGAATATATATATGTCCATCCCCGATGTCGTTGGTACAATTGACAGAACATAAATCTAACCTGTGCATAGACTTAATAATTTGGAGTTTTATATGAACAAGATCTCTTTTCCAAAAAATATTACAAAAAATGGTTTATTTGAAAAAAATAAATATAATATAGTAAAAGCGTATACACTACATGCACCTTTGATTGTAAGTAGTTTTAATACTGAAGGCGCATCCAATATATACGCCTTTAGTAACTCATAAATTTGGAATTTAAACTAAATATACATGTACTAAATGCTCCTTCAATATTAAAATTTACACTAAAAATGCATCTAATACATGCACTTTCAATATGTACCTTCAGTGCATGCGCTTTTAATTTAAATTCCACTTGTAATTAAAAATAATTATTATTAAATATAGTAATTTCTCTTAATTCAAAACGATAAAGTAATGTTCTTTCAACTCTTAACTTATAAACCAAATGAAAAGTTTAATATAGTAATCAATTACATCAAATCACAATTGGTAGAACGTCTCAACAAAGATAACAAGGAAAAAATACGCACATGAGATGATCATCCAACAACCATACGAGTTGGATACAAAAAAAAATAATTGCAAATTGTAATACTGGGATAAATAAATAATACATTAAACTGCAACATCTGATAACAAAATAAATTGTATTTCGAATAATCAGTATATATACAAAATTTGTAATGAGTTAATCATAACATCAATACAATGGCTAAAAAAAGGAGAAAACAAAAACAATAGACAAAACATACGTACTAATGCTTATGCTTATGCCATGTTAAGGTCTTCACGGTACGAGAAAAAAATAAACACTCATGTCTATCATGTGACTAAGTAAGTTAAGGTGATGAATCGTCAAGATCAAATTCTCTAGGAAGAACTAGGTCGATTAGATGGACCAGATGCAGCTGAGTGATGCTCTCACCCATGGATGACTATGTAGGGATGGAATGTTGCTTTTTAAACACTAGTAAAGTCGTAAGATTAAGATGTTGCTAAAACTTGAGGGTCACATAAAAGCTAGATCTAACCCTAGAGCTGAATTCAGCTCTCGAGGTAAAGGCAACACCTAACTCAGGATATGTGTTGTATCCCCTACCAATATGCCTAAAGTCAATGGAATGACACAAATGTAGTGAGAGATCGTCACCAAGGTCTACCCGACAACATCCCGTTAGAGCCCTGCCTCCTCAAACTCTAGCTCTACCCCTAGGTAGTGCACGAAGAGCTAGTATATCCTCGTCAGCAAGTGATCCCTACTCCTCGCCGTAATCCATATTGGGTGATTCATGTACGCCCTCTTACTATAGATATAGAATAAGGCCATTGTACTACTCAACGAAATTAAGTATCATACCTATAATACCCAGTGCTATAGGATAGTCAAGTGACAGTCTAACACTCCTAAGTAAGTCCACTTGAAATAAGTAAAAAAACAATTGTTAGTACATATGATAACAAGTACATATGTGTGAAAAAATAATGAATGATTTTAAATGTACATACCATTTAACCGATGACAACTTTGTGATGTGTAATGTATCGTCAAGTGATATGTCTATACCACGGCCAGTAACTCTCATCGACCCCTCAAGGACTCTAGATGTATACTAGGAATCCGTGTCTTTGTCCCCAAGTCTGGATGTAGGAAGAGTGTGTGTTCATCCAGTCAATATCTGTCCCACCCTGAAGGTCCAATTAGTAAAGCTGCTTTAAGGTGTCAACCTCTTGTGAGACATATTGGTATCTATCGAATTGTCGGACGACATGGTCAGGAAAGCACCACTCAATGATGTGAAAACATATTAGTGGTATTTGGGTGATCCAAATGTGTTGTCCGGCAATACAGTAGTGAAGCAACAACTACAATGACTACTCTATATAAAGCTCCCAAACAACCTAACAAGCATAAGAAAAAAGGAAAAAATAAATAAACAATCAATGAAACAATGATTATTATCACTTATGGGCGAGAAAAGGATAGCGAAGAGGATAACTTATCATATCATACCTGCTGCGTCGTTTGAATGTCAAAAGTTATGCGGTACGCGTCTACAACATGCATTGAGACGCAAGTAACACATCTTTAATAAAATATTTTATTGTAAATGATAATGACATTACTCACCTTACCCTTCCAAATAACTTGTGAATGGTGACTAGCGACTAGCGACTAGCGACTGGCATGCCTCACATGTATGTGTAGATCAATCGATCCCGGCTCTATCTATACTGCAAACACATACAAACATATTTAGTACACCTAAAAAAAAAAAAAAGAACAAACTTGTTAATTATTACACCTATGCATGTATTATAATGTAATGCTTAGATGGAAAGGGAATATGTACCATCACTATTAATGTCCGAACACCTCCTCCTATTATGTCCTTCCCGTCCACAAGCGCTATAACTAGTTTTGTCCGACCGCTCTCAATCATCTATCTCCATGTGATATCGCTTACACCTAAGTTTACCTTTCTTTTGTAATAAGTCAATGTTCGGGTGGACCAAAGGGAAGCTAACTTACGGCCAGTTAAGCTCGTCACCAATCAGGTAAAAATGAGCTCAGTAACAATCTATCTTATTTGCCCACTTATACCATGGCCCTTTTGCCGATTTGCTGTCCACCCTTACGCTCACTACAACAACACAAGCATGGGAACAAAGGATCCTATATATTTGCTACTTTTGACAAGTACAAGTGCAGCCCTTGAAGTCAACTATATGCATCCTTCCTCCCCTTCAATCCTGTCCTCATTATTCGACTACTAGTTAAAACTTCAAAAATACCATTCTGGAAGCTAAATGAAATGACATTATGTGCGCTTACCCGCCCCCTCCAACTTTCATACATCTTTAGAGCGTAATTAGTATAGGTCTTGCCAGCATCGATTGCCTTTTTTGCATCCTTATGCCTTTTCTCCCAATATGCGACATAGTTGTGAAATATCTTCTTAACTAATGCAGTGACAAGTAATCCACATGTTGATTTCAAAACAAAGTTATAACTCTCGACAATGTTTAATGTTATGTATCCAAAACGGTAACATCCATTATATGTAAGAGTCCTCCTATCCAAATCAACATTGTCGAACTATGTAAGAGCATCCTCCTTATCCTAGGCCAACTTCTCCATGAAACATTCAAATTTCTTTTGTTGTGCCTAAGTACCTGCAAACCATACAAGTTTCTTACATGATTGATTTTTGTGGACCGTATTGAAGTTACTAACAACGTACTACAGACAATATCTCCAAACTATAAATGGTAATTGTCAACCTACTAATGGTTCCTTATACATGGAATCGATACTAAATACCCTGTCAGATATAAGGGTTGCTCTCTTCTAACTGACTACATGCACTTTAAGCTTATGTAGGAACCATCCCCACTTAAGCTGGGACTAACCTTACTTTAGCGAACTACTCCAGCCCTAATCCACTAGTGTCTCCAGGTTACTCAACTTCATTGCATTTAATAATCTTGGAAACTCATTGTACAACATCTGATGGGAATCAAGCCACGGGACTTCTAACCCATAGCCAAGCCCGAGGAATAGAAAGTTTGGCACGACGAATACTTACATTCCAACCAACCTCTACCAAGGCCAAGTACTTCCTTGTCGAGTCACCTTTAATGTCGTATCGTATGACCACCCATTATTCTGTGTTATGCCAAGTCGATAATTACTCTAATGCCGAGCCGACCAATCATTCAACATCATCCTTGTCGAGAAGCCAAGAGACAGAGACTCCAAACTGACTAGGCCATCCCTGCTCAGACAAGCCTACCTGTCTGTACTTTTTGTTTGTATCCCCTAACAACCTCGCTAATACAGCATCACCACGTATATAGTAACGTATGTAAAATCTATAGCACCAATGATTGTTTTCCTTATATATTCATTTTTACCCCTTTGTATCATGTACATTGTTTCTTTAGAAAATGTCCTTATTATCTTTTCCCTTTTGGGCAAGTTACCTTAACTTACTGGTATAAATACCTTTGTACTTGTAACTATAACTCATCAGATTACCTTCAATACACTTAAGTACTTTCTTCCTTGAGTAAATATTGTTTATTTACTCTTTGCATCACTCTTATCCTTTCCATTAAGCAAGGTTAGGTGGCAAGTAACCTCACTGGACGAATTCGTATGTCATATTGAATTGTGCCGTAAGTCCTCAGAAGTTCTGTTAGTGCATCATATCCTGTGAAGTTGTTCATGGGTTTTACTTATAGTTTCATTCGTCTTTGTCACTCTTTCGTACATTTCCCCATTAACCCTTTTTTGAACTTTCTACAAGCTTGGACCCATCCAGCAACCGACCTTGTCTATTCTTAGTCACGGTTCGCAACATCTTAGTATCAGAGCGGAGGTTTTGTATAAGCTGTAGTTAGTTCTTCTTGAATTATGTTATACTCTGTTTTGCGTATAAGAAACAAAGTAAGTTACTATGTTCATTTGACTACTGTGTTATTAACTGTTTACTTTCTAAAGTGTTTGTTTGAGTTTTGAATCTATAAGGAAAAATGACAGACCCAAATATGAATGTTAATGCTGGTGATGACAATAGAGTTGTCCACCATGGACGATAATCTCAAGGAACTTCTAGAAGCACTAATAAGAGACTTAATGAGGTAGCTAACCTCTTAATAAATCTGACTTGAGCTGTTCATGCCCTATATTGCCAACCTATTGAGGCCACGCAAAATACTCCACAAGTTGCTCAACCTATTAGAGGTCAAAACCCAGCTTGACCAGTTCGAGGTAGAGGAGTTGGTGAACGAGTAAAGCGAAGGATAAACCTATGAGAGCTTGAAGAGGAGCAAGAAGAATATTTTGAAGAGGAGCAAGAAGAATATTTTGAAGAGGAGCGTATACAAGTCCCCAGATCATCCGACCATGTAAAACTTCAGATTCCGAGTTTCAATTGATGTTGGAATGTTGACAAGTATCTAGATTGGGAAGAGAAGGTAGAGCATGTGTTTGATTACTATCAATATGAGGATTATGAGAAAGCGAGGACTGCTGTTGTTGAATTCTCCGAATATGCACTATGTGGTGGAAGAATTTTCAGGCCATGAGAAGAAGAGAGGGATACCGAAAAATTAACACATGGCCCAAGATGAAGATAGTGCTTAGAAACAGATTCGTGCAGAAAACATATCTCCAAGATACTTTCAGGAGCTAAGACAAGGAGGTCGAACCGTTGATAAGTATGTTTAAGAATTTCAAATGCTTATGATAAGATGTGAAGTGGAGGAACCACTAACCCGAACAATCTTAAGATTTATTACTGGGTTGATACGAGATATCCAAGACATTGTAGAACTCCAACAATTTGACACAATGGATGAAGCTGTTAGGATTGCTCAGTGAGTGGAGAGGCAAAGAAGGAGCCAAGTAACAAACAAAATGCTGACTAGCTGACCAGGTCAAGCAAGTCACAAAGCTCAGTCTAATATCGAGCCAAGCAAAAGAGTTAATGTCAAAGCCGAGCAAAAAGGCCACCTTGAAGATGTAGTGTCGACCCGAACATATGAGAAGAGGCAAGGGTTTGGTAAGAAGACTAATCAGATCAAGTGCTTCAAGTATTAAGGGTTCAAACATATGGCTACTCAATACCCAAACCAAAGGGCGATAGTCATTAAAGGAGATATCCCAAAGTTAGAAGTAGAGAAGTACGGATGATATAGACTCCACAAATATAACCTTCTAGACATGGTGTTGAACTCGAGTATTATAGATATTTCCCTAAATCGATAAAACCACATAAAATGAAAATCGATTGAAATTTTAAACTTGAAACTTAAAATGAACATAAAAGATCTTATTATACGATTTGAAAACCTTAATCATGTACGAAAACCCTAATCCCTACATATGCATACTTTTAAAATTATAAACCTAAACTTAACAGAAACCATAAATATTAAATCGTAAAAATTTTTAAAACTCCATAAAATTATCCTAGTGTATGAAAAGCCATAAATCAATAAAATTATCATTAATTTTTGTGGAATCATATGAAACCAATAATAAACAAATCAAGGATGATTTCAAGTAATAATAAATAGCAAAACTAAGCTAGCTAAAAGAATAAATTAATAAATTTACAAAATTTATTTTACTTGTGTACCTAAGTAGCCCCATAATATATATATATATATATATATATTACATAATAAAGCGATGATCCTAAATAATTAAGCCAATTGAATCTTAAGCTTCTAAGTGTAAGTCAATTACTCTCGAATTAGTGAAAAACCTTAAAACATACTTAAACTCACTCGAACCCTAAACCTTAGGATAATCAGGGACTTATAACCCTAAATAAATAATTAAAAATATAATTTAAATAAATTTTATTCAACTCTAGAAAATTCTAAAATTTCTTAAGAAGAAAATCACAATCTACAAATTAATTTGAGAACCAAATCCTAAAAGAATTATACATAAGACAATTTCCTTATTTTCACTTATAAGCCCTATTACACATGGATAAGTTGTAAACCCTATTTTTTAGCAGACTTATGATTCAACTGAGAGTACTTTCCGAACATTCTCAAGAATAAACTAAGCTAAGAATTTACATTTGCATTTAAAAAGGAATTTAATTTTCCAATTCAAAAGTCTATTATCCATAAAACTTGAATACGAGAACCGTAGACTCTAAGTCACCCAAAACCCTAAAACAATTAAGAACTTGTAACCCTAAAACAATTAAGGACTTGTAACCCTAAGCGGCTAATTAGGAATTTAATTTGAATAATTTTATTTAACTCTAAAAATTTTCATAATTTTATAAGAATTAAATTATAACTTACAAATCAATTTAAGAAACAAACTCCAAAAGAGTTTTATATAAGACAATCTCCCTATCTTCATGCATAAGACTTATACACATGAATAAGTAAACCAACCAATCATCCTAAACAACTTATCAATTGAAAGTTCGAATCATTTATCAATTGATAACTTAACAAAAACTAGTGATAAAATATTTCCCTTATCACACCACAACTTATACTATATATGGACAAGTTATCACATTATTTTATGTGTTTAACTTTTAATTAAGTAACAAGACAACACCATGCCTTAATTGCTCCCTACATGGCCAATTGGAAAAAAAGGAAAAGTGAGGCCATGCCTTGTCATTTGTCCATTACTCAATTATCTTACACATCTACTATTCACCCCTTAATGCTTACATCATCTACTCTTATCAAAAAGTTAGCATTTGTGCATACTAAAAGACAACCAATTAAAGTTTCTTAAACACACTTCTCCTCTCTTTCAAAAATCTACCACTCTCTCCCTCTTTCACTCTCATTTTCACTTCATTTTCTCTCACTTTAAACACAAACCAAAAGAAAAAATCCAAACCCACAAAATCCCAACATTACCGCCACTATTTTGCTTCCATACTCATGGCACCAAGCTTCATTTTGTGCCCTCTATTTGTCAACTTCAAAAACCACTTTTAAGAACTTTATAATATCTCAAAAAATGTACTTCAAAGATCAAGACCCTAGCTTCTAAAAGAATTTACAAGAAGAGAAAGGAAGACAACAAACTAAGAGGATACTTAGTTACACCACCATCTTATTTTCACTTTAAGGACGTGTAAGTTATTTCTTTGTGTTAGTAGTTTAGTATTATATGTTAGAAAACCATGATTTCTTGAGGATATGAGTATGATCATAAGTTGATGAAATATCTAAAACTACCCTAAGAAGCAAACTCATAAAACTCTTACATGGAAGTTAGAATATGAGTATGTAAAGTTGGTGTTTTGTAGAGATACTTGTTTAACACTTAGAATGGAAGATTTTAAGTTGAGAAAATCTTGAAATGAGAACTTGAATAAAGGGGAAGCATGCTGGACGTAAGGATTTGTGAGTCATTTAGATGTTATTTCCATTTCTATTAAGTTAAAGATGCTCAAACCTAGCCTTAGGTAAAGGAAAATCTATTACATGAAACTTTTATGAAGAAATCAATTTTGCGGGATATGAACTATGGCATGAAAGTTATGATAAGTATGAGATTTATTATTTTCATCTAGAGTATAAGCTAAATAATCACCATATGGAAGAGAAGTTAAGTCAAAGTTGGAATATAAATAGCTTAGGTTCATGATCTAACTCTTAAACTTAAGGAAATGATAAAACAAGTTGAAAAACCAGATGAGTGTCCCTTAGATTCATCACGGCCAAATCCGGAACATAAGTAAAAGCCACTTAAAAATATGATAAAACCAAGTAAACAAAGGAAAAAGATCAACCAAAGCAAATATAGCAAATATATAAAGCCTAAAACTCAAAATCAAGCCTAAAACTCTCAAAACGTACCTAAAACTCTAAGTTGGGCCTTTATTGAAATTTTGACCCGCATTTTAAAATACTAAGAAAGGTTGTTTTGAAGCCTATAAGAAGTCCACCTAAGACTCCATAAGCCCAACAAAGTCACTAACTTTAGTTTGAACAAAAAAACAAGCCCATTTGACAACTTAAGCCCACATAAAAACCCAAAGAGTTATTGTTAGCACCAAGAGTGTAAACCAAAGTTGGAAATTTGACCTTAAGGAGTATTTTAAGTTTAGAATAAAGTCCTAAGCCCAAGCCCAAAGAATTTCCTAAGTTACCAAAAAGCCCATTAACCAAACAAGGCCCAAAAGCACTCTAAATCATAAGGATCGCTACTGTTCTGACCTACAGGCGGTTTTGTGTGCCTTATCTCAAAAATCTAACCTCACCATATTAAAGCACACTCGAAAATGATGAAAATTAACTATAAGATCGTAAAAATCGAATTTAAAACGAGAAAGTTATACGTAATTAAACTTTAAGTAAAAACCGGGAAAAATATGAAACCAAGTCAAAAGTATAACTAAAAGGGTTTTAGTTTAGTTTTCCAAATTTTATTTCAAATCCTTATAGTATTATATTTGTGATGTCCAGGAGACCCGGCTTTTAGGAGACGACCTACCTCGAATTATTTTTATTGATTCGCATGGCTGAGTAAGTAAATTCCTAATGACTCTTTACTTAATTTTGCTTGTAGAATAGATGCACCTAAACTTATATATATAAATTGGATACATGTGTATGAATATGTGATTAAATGCTATGATTTGTTAATCATATAACAACAGAAATTGTCTGTGATAATTTATACATGCAATTGTATAGAATGAAATTGTCTAATTACTATGAAAAATCGAATTAACCACTTATATGATTAAGAAATTAAATGGATCATGCATTACCCATAATTGCATTCGGATAACACCGACTACCGCTTCACATAGAAGATAGGAAGGGACTCATAGGAGGAGGGCCTCCTGCAGGATTGGGCACTAACTATGTCATCATTTTTATTGAGTCTCTGTCCTAAGCTGATGAGCTTACTAGGTGCCAAGAGATACCAACCGTCAACTAGGGGCTATGTCTTGTGACTTTTGCTTAGAGCGTATATTTATGGACTACGAGGGCCACCATACCGCTGGACTTGAGATTTTGAAAATATGATTTGTTGTTCGAAAAGAAAGTATATTATATACAATCTACATATATATATATATATGGTTTTGTTTTGAATTAAGCACAATAGTGTAAATGAAATAAAACCCAAGGTCTATAACCCAGATTTTGGATTGGGCCAGTTAATTATCACCAAACCCCGACTATAGGGAGCGTAATTCTGAGTCGTATGCAGTTCCTAGGCTACTGTATACGTTGTTTAGCATACTAATTATTCATGCATTCATATGATTGTGCATCTAATAAATTTTTACCATACAATATTGACAAGGTATTTATCTCACTAAGCGTAAGTTTACACCCCAATAATTCTTTTTCTTGCAGGTTAATCGATAGTTAGGATAAGGATAGGGATAGGAATCGAGTCCAAAGTGCTACCATTAAATCAGTATGATGAAAAGTTTATGTAATTAATTTGGAATACTCCGAAAAACAACTAATATATCGATTAAGTTTAGTATCTTTGGTAAGTTTAGAATTTTTTGAAATTATCTATCTTATTTCACTATTTTGGTAAGAGATACCGATTTTTTACAATTCTGAGGAACTGTAGAAAAATGGATATCCATAATTATTTATATTATATAATGAGTCGATGAACTAAAATTGAAGACCCTAGCAATTAATTATTTATAGTCTTACAATCTCTGACTTGTAAGGCAATTTTCTTATTATAGATATATATATGTGATATGAAAATTCTAGGCAATACTACTAGACCCCCCCTAGGGTCCTTACAAATGAGGACCCAAGGAAGAGGAGGTTCCTACCAAGAAAGGAAATGCTAAGAAAGAACTGATTGAGAAGAACGTGTTTCCCAAAAACTTAGACCAGTTACTCATGGTTATCCAGTGCATTATGAGCATGGAAACCTCACAAGAAGAGGAGCAGAGAGAGAATTTGTTTCATACCACCTGCAAGAAGAATGATCAGATGTGTGCTCTCATAGTAGATAGTGGAAGTTACACCAATGTGGCATTGGCCAATCTTGTTTCAAAACTAAAAATGCTGACTGTTGCACATTCTATGCCGTACAAGTTACACTAGTTGAGTAAGAAAGGAACATTACATATCACTCAGCAAATACTGATGTCGATCACTATAGGGAATTATTCTGACTAGATCCTCTACAACGTCTGCCTATGTGTGCTTCCCACGTGTTGCTGGGTAAGCCATAGTTGTTTAATAGGAGAGTTATACATGACGGCTATAGGAACACATAAATGCTAGAAAGGGATGACCAGAAGATCACGTTGAATCCAATACTGCCGAGAGAAGTTAATAAGTTGTAGAAGAAACTTGCTTACGGATTAAAGAAGGCTCTGGTGATGAGTAGAGTCACGCTCCGAGAGGCCATCAATGCTGATAAGGTTTCCCAAGAAATTAAGGAGCTACTAGATGAATATGCTGACCTGTTCCTAGATCAATTACCTGAAGGGTTGCCCCCAACTTGAAGAATAGAGTACTGCATTGACTTAGTAACCGACACTGCATTACCGAATAAGCTAGCTTACCGGAAGAATCTCGAGCAAGCTTCTAAACTCCAACGTCAAGTCAATGAGTTGTTAGAGAGAGGTTTTGTGAGAAAGAGTCTCAATCCTTGTATTATACCTACACTTCTAATGTCAAAGAAAGATGAAACCTAGCAGATATGTGTTAACAGTCAAGCCAAACAAAGGAAAGCAATGCCCTTACCTATTCCAACAAAGCTGTGGACTAAACTGAGTATGGACTTTATTCTTGGATTGCCATGACCTGCTCGAGGCAAAGATTCTATAATAGTCGTCATGGATCAATTCAATAAGATGGCACATTTCGTGCCCTACACCAAAACTAACGACTCTTCGTCCATTGCTTCTCTTTTCTTATAGGAGATTATGTGAATACATGGCATGCCGAAGAGTGTAGTCTCCGACAAAAACCCGAAGTTCTTGAGTCATTTCAGAAGAATCCTATAGCATCAACTAGGAACCAAATTACTCTTCAGTATATCATGTCACTCCCAAACTAACGGCCAAACAGAGGTAGTTAATCGTACTTTTAGGTCACTACTTAGAGCTGCAGTAGGCAAGAACTTAACTAATTGGGATGTCTGCCTATCAATAGTCGAATTCGCTTATAACCAAACCGTACATGATATCACTAAGCGGACTCCCTTCAAGGTAGTCTATGGATTTACTCCCGAGTTGACCCTCAACTATGCCCCTATACCAACACCTGCACAAGAGGACTCTGACGCCTTGGCCAAAGCACAATCTCTGTAGCACATCTATGACAAAGTCACTCGGCTTATCGACCAAGTTACCAAAAAAATGTGAGAAAGGACCAAGGGTAATTCGGCCAAACAATTTCAGCAAGGAGACTTAGTATGGTTATACCTCAGCAAGGAACGGTTCCCAAACAAAAGGAAAAACAAATTATCTGCAAGAGCGAAAGGGCCTTTCAAAATTCTCTAGAAAATCAGTGACAACGCCTGTAAGTTGGAACTACCCGAAGACTATGGGGTTTCTAACGCCTTCAACATTGCCGACCTCAATACATATCATCTTGATGGAAAACTGAGCGAACACCATTCGGATTTAATCCTAAATCCAAAACAACCCGGAAAGAGTGAAGCTACAAGATCTCTAACCCGTAACTAAGCTCAAGGACTAGAAGGGTTGGCACGACAAATCCTTATGTTCCAACCAACCCCTATCGAGGCTAAGTACTTTCTTGCAAGTCACCTTTAATGCTGTGCCATATGACCACCCATTATTCTTTGTTATGTCGAGTTGATGATTACTCTAATGCCAAGCCAACTAATCACTCAACATCATCCTTACCAAGAAGCCGAGAGATAGAGAATTCGGACTAACTAGGCCATCCTTACTCGAATAAGCTCACCTATCCATACTTTTTGTCCACATCCCCTAACAACCTCGCCAATGCAGCATCACCACGTATATAGTATTGTATAGAGAATCTGTAGCACTAATGATTGTTTTTCTTGTATATTCATTTTTACCCCTTTGTATCATGTACATTACTTCTTTAAGAAATATCCTTATTGTCTTTTCCCTTTTAGGTAAGTTGCCCTAACTTACAGGTATAAATACCCTTATACTTGTAGCTGTAACTCATCAGATTACTTTCAATACACTTAAGTACTTTTTTCTTTACGTAAACACCGTTTGTTTACTCTTAACATCATTCTTATCATTTCCTTTAAGTAAGGTTAGGTGGCGAGTAACCTTATTGGACCAATTCGTACGTTATAGCGAATTGTGCTATGAGTCCTCGAAAGTTCCATTAGTGCGTCATATCCTCTGAAGTTGTTCGTGGGTTTTGCTTACTATTTCATTCGTCTTTGTTACTCTTTTGTACATTTCCCCATTAACCCTTTTTCGAGCTTTCTGTAAGCTTAGACTCATCCAATGACCGGCCTTATCTGTTCTTAGTCATGGTTTGCAACAACCCATCCCAATTACTTTATACTGTCTTAATAGCCTTTCGCTTAATCTCGAAAACCCTTCTATTGCTTACTATGTACCCGTACATAATTTGTACTTAGCTACAAGATTAGATATCTTAACATCAGGTTTGTTCCATACACTATTGATAAAAAATATAGCCATTATGTTATTGTTGAGCTAATGATGATCCTAATTCATCATCGAGTTCACACAAGTATGCAGACCTTTTAGAATTGTTATTTTGAAAAAACCCTCTACTTTCTTCAAACAAGCCCGTGGCCTCTACTTACAACCCTATTCTTTCTTCTTATAGTAAATTGTGTATACATTCAATTTCAAAATGTCCACATGAATATCACAGTAGTTCCTTATGTGGAACAACTTTACGATATCTATAAGATCCTTCTTCTTGTTAAAATGCATATTGACACTCGATTCATTAGAACAGCTGATGTTGCTACACATTTCATTGACTTCTCTCTCAAATATTATGTAACCGCTGCCATTGTATCAACTATAGTAAAATGGGGTAAGATCTCTCACAAGCTTGTCCATCAATTCATTTATTGATGGAAAGTCCTAAAACTACCCATTGAACAATGCTTCGCCAGTACAACGACAAGGCCTGCTTAGGCCGTCTCCGCAAAATGGCTACACCGGCACACAACACCCGATAACATATGGTCTCACCTGAGCCTCTTCCAAATCCTCAATGTGGTCATCTTTGAAGCTAACATCATCCTTATTACCATCTCCATTATCTTCATCACCATCCACATCTGCTTCATCCTCCCCATCGTCGTCGATATTTATGTTCATGTGCATTCTCTCTACATACAGATCATAAGACTCTTTGTATTCGATAATGGGAGCCAATGCTTCGTTAAGCTACTCTTTTGTAATATTCATGTGCTCGTATTCAAAGAAATTTATGTACGATTCATTTGACTAATCCACATTTGTTTGTTCCGTACCGATCATTATTGAATGTACATTGAGATTCGAAAGGGTTGGATTTTCTGGCTCATGTATTTCATGCTCGTATCAGGCACTTGATTCCCCAATGTGCCTTATATACACTTCCTGAATATTCCATTCCCCAAAAAACTCCTCCATTTCAATGAAATTCTCAACATTATCATCGTCTCTAATGGCCATCAACATACAGATAACTCCAACATCATGGAAAAAGAAATACCTGTACACGAGTTCAATATTACTCGGATCAATTTCGGCGCATCCACAAATTCTCCAACTAAAATGAGAGAAATTCAAATCATTCCTAATTTTCAACTTCTTAACGAGCTCCCTATCATACTCCAACCTCCAGCTACCCATCACTATATTTTTGTTCGTATAGACAATAACTTTCACCTAATCTATCATTTTCACTCTAGTAATACCACGATAAACCAAATATTTAGATGACATTAAAAACTTCATTTACACACTAAGCAACAACTTTACAAAATGCACTAAGTCATCTCGTTAAGTTACATCGCGTACTCCCAACTTTAACTATTTAATTTGATACAACACAACCAAAACGCTAAAAAAAATATATATACACAACAATTTCTACCTACATTTTAACATTTTTCATAACCCCATTCGTATAATTTGTGTACTACAATATAAAAAATTCCTAAATTTAAACAACATATAATAAATTTTCATGAAATATTAATAATTTATACAATTTACGATATATCTATGATTACGAAATTTATATAATTACGTAACAAATTTTTTTTAAAAAAAATTGCATAATGTCGATTACTAATAACATAAAAATAAAAAATAAATCATACCTATAAGTTATAAATTATTACCTGTTTCGAACGTACACTCTCATTAAAAAATAGTCCGATACTTTAATTATGGGTTCTCTTAAGTTTTCTCTATATTTTAGAAATTTTCAGAAATTGATATAGGAAAAAATGAAATCTAACCTCATGAATTGAGATTTATATAGTTAGTATAATGAATACGTATACACTGAATGGACCTTCAATATAATTCATTATAAGTAAAAACGTATTCAATACATATGCCTTCACTTATAATAAATTACACTAAAAGCACATCCAATACTTACGCTTTCAGTATAACAAACATTAGTAAATAAAAACGCATACAATACATACACCTTTATTATATCATACTTGTATTTTTTTTTTTTTAAAAACAAGCCATTTTCCTTAATATTTTTCGAAAAAAAGACTGCATTCATATAAAACTCAATAATTTGCATACAACCAGCTAAATCCAATGAGAAGCAACGTGATCCGAAGAAAAGGGTTTTGAATTGCCAGAAGTCAATTCGATTAATCAACAGATAAGACTTGTTTTAATCCAATTTATCGACGTAGTTGAGTTTGAGTGTCGCATCCAAACCCTTGGTAAATGGTTAACAGGCCAATTTGTTTAAGATATTAAGTTTTAACAGATGGTGTATGCCTTATCATACATCGATTAGATATTGATGATAGCCAAATACTAAAAGAAATCGATGAGGTTAATTTAGGTTTATTAATCTTTTTTATGTAATTTATATTAATGATATTTTACTACTTTGATTAATACTTTTGTGGCATGATAGTGTCATTTCATGTCTTTATATACTTTCAAGTCTATGAAGCCTTCTGTTCTTTTATGTCTTTAGCGGACTTGATAAATGCGTTAAAAAATTTATTTGGGATGCATTTCATCGATACTCAGATTAAAATAAATGTGTTCATTAAATAGATCGATTATAACTTAAGTTTTTAAACACGATTAATAAACAAATTGTGATATCAAATTAGGTTTTAAGACAACCCATTTAAAACCCGAATATGGAACATAATGGCTATTTAGCACAAAATGCCAGCATTAACTATAAATCCAAATTATTTATTAAAAAAAAAAAAAAGGATTATTACAAACGCAAAGGTTGCAACCTGCATCTATCTACTCTCCATGCATCCGGGAACATGTCATACAACAGATTGATTAACCAGCTGCCAGTCATGAAAAGGTTTCACAGCCAGAGAAGAGAAATTAATGTTTTCTCTCCCATTTTCCTTCGCGTCTCCCGTCCCGTTCTCTCCTTTCTGCTGCCTGCCTTGATTTGCTTCCTCTAGAGCCATGCCTTTGACCAGAACCATAAAGACTGGATTGCCCATCAAACACAGAAACCACGTCTGCATCCCCAACGCTGCTAGTATCCCCCGAGTCCTTGCTCCCATCAAAATCCTCGTAATTGCTCCCACAATCATCAGAACGGTCACGGGATTGCAATATAGTTGGCGGCTGGTTTGCATATGACCGAGAACCAGATAGCACAACTGTTGGCATCGCTGTCAGGGAAGAGCTCGTAGAAGCCTCCGGCTGCAAGCTTCCACTACTCGATCTTGCCATCCCTTCGTGGACCGACCTTCCATTCTCCCTTTCTCGATACCTTTCACGGGACCGGCTGTTCAGTTTGAAAGGCAAACTGTGAGACTATGGCTAAGAGCATCTATCCGGCTATACCTCTCAACAATAACATAACAGGAGATTGCGGAGAAACAAACTCCCTGGATACCAGCTAACACAAACCATACCTAGTTGGGGCAGTGGAAGGAAATTCGCGCCGAGATGATCTGATTCCAGATTCATAGTGTTCCAGCTCACGCTGAAGTTCTCTCTACATATAAAAAGAGGAATCAATGATCATTCATTCAATACAGTCCAAAAGGTTCAGAAACCAAAACATAAATTGGACATAGCAACAAGAACACTATGATTTGAAACTATGTTAGCTTTAATGCTATAAAACATCCTAAACGATGAGAGCCTTTTAAGAGAAGACCAGACATTCATCTTCATAGCTGAAGAATAGAGACTACGAAAGAGAGAAATGAGAGAAACCTACTCATCTTTTTTATTTGAAAAAAGCTCCTCAGATAGATGTTAACTGCTCGAATTGAATAAGTGGTCTTTGTTCCTAATTACAGCTCAACAGCAATATGTAGCTGCTTCAGTAAGTTCTAAGTTCAGTACCAACTTATGGGTTGGATATTTAGCTAGGCCACCTCTGTCATAGGTATGGAACCCCGAGTCATCAAGTCAGTGCAAGAACAACCCACATTCAAGGACCAAGGAGATTAGCTACTAAAGCCTAATAGAAAGTCAAACTGCAATTCTGTGGTTCTCCATCCAAATGCCTGCAAGTGGCACTTGAATGGCACAAGGAGAGCTACTATAACCAGAATGCTGGCACAGGCCATTCAGATGGCCAATCAAGGCCATTCAGACAGCCAATCGAAATGTCAGTCAGAGGCCATTCGGCAATTCAAGCCACATCCAAAAGCTGCCTTATTGTAGTCACTATTTTGACAAAAATTATTTGTTTTATTTTCCATATCTCCTAATTTGCCCTTAAGTACTCCATACCCCACCCTAACACACCACAACCCACCCACCCAACCACCTCCCCACAACCAAAACAAAAAAACCATCTCCTCCCTCGTCTTCTCTCTTTCTTCCCTCCTTTCCTTTTCTTCCTTAGGTACTGGGGGAAAAGAATAAATAAAATAAAATTTGAGTAATGTCGATTCCTTTTGACATCTTTTTTCCCTATTCTTTGTTATAAATTGAGTTCTTATCAATCCCTTTGATTGTGGTGGACTGAGTCATTAGAACCACACGCCTTAAGGATTTCTTTTAATAACCTGTGATGATTTCGTTAATTGTGGGTAATGTCAATCCTTGATTCAATATGAAGTCCAAACCTGGTTTGTTCTAAGATTAGCTAGTAATATCTAATCCCAGTTCCTTCATACCTTTTATCTCAATAACATAATAATGCGAACCTATAAAAACATCACCTTATTTTTCCAAAATATCAGATGTTTATACCATTGGTTGGTTAGTTGCATGTAAAGATCATGTCTTTAATCCAAATCTAGGATTTTGGTCACACCACTTCCCCCTTGGATAGTGCAGCTTGCATATGCTAAGGTTTAAGCAAAACCATGATAAAATGTTTCAGATATCAAACACAGGAAAGAAGGGAAGAAAAAAAGAATCTGAGAAGACCTATCTCAAAATAGTAGCAAACTCATAGAGAGACCAGCACCCACCACAGTAATATACCTCCTAGATTGAATGTACCAATTCAGGGAGGAAAACCCCCCTAAATAAATGCCATTGAATTAACCAAGTATGCAGTGAAAAAGACTGTTACCTGTGCCTGCCTTTCCCTTTCCATCTCAAGATTATGACGCAGCTCTCTAGTTTTTGCACGCTCAATCTCCAGTTGACGCTGCCTTTCAATTTCTTTTTCAACCTCGGCGGTCCTTTCCCTGGCAGATATAGAGGTAGAAAAAGGTCATCCACATCTAGTACCAACAGCAACCTCATATCTTCCAACATCATGAAAGAGAACTTATAGTGGCAATGCTTGAAAGAGGAGACCTATCAAGCTCATGCAACAATTCTGTTTCTCTCACAGCAGCATCCTCCAGAAATTGTTTGCGATTGTGTCTCATAAGAAGAACTTTTTGCCTGCGAGCAGCAACTTCTTCTTGAAGCCTTGACTTCTCACTGATAATAGATAAAATATGTTAAACAATGATGCAGAAACTTATCAAAGATAAGAAAACAACAAATAAACATGTAAAAATGATTTTTTTCTTTTTTTTTTTTTGGGTGGTGGGGGAAGGTAAGGTTGTAAACAATTTTACGTATAAAGAAATGGGTGGAAAAAGTCTAATTTCAAATATACAAAGCTCTAATGATTTCTTAAGGTGCCATGTGAAGATGGAGAGTGCATGCTTGTGTTTGTGTTTGAGTATAAATCTACTTCAACAAAAACTATGATTCATAATTCCTCACAATGGACAACCATAGCAAGATAAACAATTAATTATTACACTTGGACATGGCGCCATTAAATTTCAACTAAAGACATCTGATTCACAATTAAAAGGCAAGGCTCAGCTAACAGAAATTCAGGATACAATATTCAAGAATAGACAAGCCCAGATAGCAAATTGTATGACATTTCTGAGACAATGAGGATATCTATCCATCACAGTTGGGATTGTGAAAGCCTTTAACCTACTTGACATCGTAAGTACATTTCAGGTGGTTAAAGAAGGCATCAGCTGTATTAGATAAACTTATTCCCAAACCTTCAGGCTCTAAAGGCAGGATAACTGGTGAACTACTTCGTCCAATTTAGACAGTGGCTTAGACAAAGACTAATAGGACTTAGATGCAACTCCTTCCAAGTAAACCCACTTAACTAACAAATTTAGTGAAGTTAACTATTTTAATCAATAAATTTACACAAAAGAAACAAAACAAAGAAACTAATCGTGTGTGTGTGTGTGTGTAAACATCTTGGTTTTGCCAAACTACATTGAATGAATGCAATTCTTGATTTGCTCAAGACGATTGACATCCTTCACTGGAGCTGCTAAATGTCCTGCAAAGACGATAAAAGTTAGAGCTATGCCATAGGTGCAAACTGCAAGTATCAGCAAAAGAAGCATCAATGGAAATTGTTATGCTCCATCACCTGAAGAACCCATTTGACCACTTTCTTTAAGATTTACAAACTGCTCTCCAGGGGCATGCTCATTTTGAATGATTTCTAATTCAATCTCAGCTTCTTCTTGTTCCTAAAACATATCAGTGGATTGTCAATCCTCCTATACATATACATCTACAAAAATATATATAAATGACGGAGGAAACAAATATCACAGACTGACCAAAGCTTCATCCAACTCCCCAGAAAATGCATCAAAGTATGATTCTGCAGAAGTCAAATTTGCGAGCACCTGGAAACAAGGAATTTAACAGAAGGATATATTTAAAAAAAAACAGATGAGAAGGCAATGAAATTTCATTTTAAGTGTTTCCTGAAGACACCTCCCACATTGATAATATATAACTAATAGGAAACCTGGACATGGGAGCCCCCAATTATTGTGACCATTCCCAAGATCGCAACAATAAAGGAATCCCCACCTTAACTAACATTGCAACATGAGTAAAATACAAAAGTTTCTAGAAAATTAACCAAGTCATAATTTTGATTCTTCAAAGTTCCACAATTAGTAATGTCATAACTTGAATTGCAGAAGTTCATAACTGCAGACCAATGACTAGGAACAGTTAGATAATTAGAAAAGCTGAAGGGAGAGTGAACTTTCAAATTTCAAAATGGTGGACAACATAAATTTCACACCTAAAGTTCACTTTTTATACCTACAAATAGTTCAACAAATTTCTTTTTTCCCTCTTTCTGCATGAACACAAATCAGCCAGTGAATTCCAGGCACATGGCCACTTCATAAGATCATAAAATATTTAGGAATAACGTGTTCAATGTAGATAGACCTAAGAAGTGACATCATGCAATTTCCCATGGAAGTTTCTAGGCCTCAAGCAATAGGACAACCTTGTAGAGGTAACTAACACATATTATTGCTTTTATGCTTTTCACTGCACTTGGTATACACATTTAACATATTACTTTTTCAAAATCTAATTCATGATTAAATGACATATTCCTGCAGTGAAATGCACCTTATATTTGTGAAGAGGATGCTTCTATGCTTTGAACACATGACCTTCCAGTCACCAAGGGGTCAACTCAACCAGTTAAGGCTCATCCTCAAAATTGAAGCAATGTTTAATGCAATAAAAAATATTTAACTTGCTATCTTCTTGAATAAATAGGATTCACAAAACCATATTATAACGGGACTCCACCTAGCTTAATGATTTCCTAAAATGCTAAACAAGTAGTACCTAAAAGTAAATGAAATGGCCCTTGGCTCAAAGATAATAGCACATTAATGTCAAGGTGGTAAGAGGAGTTCCACTCTCTTCCCACTTTAAAAGTTAATAATAGAATAATGAAAGAGTTAGTTTCTAAGTTCTAACTGGTGGACTCTCAAGATAATAAGATCTGGTTCAAGATTAATAACCAATGAACAAAAATCTCATTCTGACCTTACCCAAAATGAAAGAAAATTCTTTATGAAATGAGAATAACAAAATATTTCCAAAGATCATTCCGATAATACAATTTTCTTTCTACAGGAATAAGTACCAATTGATTCCTACACCCTCCATCAAAAACAAGAGACACTCTTACCTGAAGGATTGCTTCACGGGTGCCTGAAAAATGTGGATCAGAATGGGTCCAATTACTTGAAGAAAGAGCGAATCTCAGAACCTAAAAGAATGAGGAGTATATTTTTGGAAAATAAATAGCATGAAAAATAATTGTACTCCAAAGAGGGAAAGGAGAGGAAATCTTGTGCCTGATTCAGCATCAGAAACAGGTTAAATAAACCAAAAAGCTGTAGGTTAAATATACTGTGATATACCTCTTTCTGTTCATTCCCTTCATCTCGCAATCTACAAAGAGCATTGCAGATTTTCTTACCAACATCCCTACCTTCAATTTCTGCAACAAAAGATTCAGAACCACCACAATATATAAATTGCGGCAGGCTTGATACTGAAAGTTAAAGAAGAATCGATGCCTATATACTCAAGAATTAACATGCATATAACCACCAAACACGTAATAATGCAGAAATGTGAATGTTACTACAGAGAAAATGGTCAAAGGCACATCAAGACAGACATCACATGCAAAGAAAGCAGCAGAGGGAAAAAGGAGATGGCATACCAGGTTCCGAAGAACCTAAAGATTCAATAATGTTCCAAAGATGTTCAGGAATCAGGGAGATATCTTCCTTAGGTAAGTATAAGCAACAACCAGCAATGAGTGCAACCGAAAGTCGTAGATAAGGACCCTCGAATATTGGAGGTGCAAAATTTCCCAAACCATGAAGTAGAGTATCCGCAGATGCAAGAAATGATTGTAAGTGGTGCCGATTAGCAAGGGGAATAAAATCAACAAGAATTGCCATTGCACGTGTCCTCAAGAGAAAAGATGGATCAGATGATGCCATCACAGTCATGCTGTCCCATGTACCATTAACCAAAGAAGATAAAATTGACTCCGGAATTCTAGAAGCAAAGTTAGGAGACAGTAGCTTGTTGCAGGATTCAGAATACTCCAATGCTTGTTCTCCATCAACATCTTGACCTATAACCTTCCCAAGATGCTTAAGAGCTATTAGTCGTTGCTCAGGTTCATCATGTCCAAGCAGAGTACAGAAGAGCTCTACCAGAGGAATCAGAGACTCATGAAATCCCCTAGCAAATAATTGCGACAACCATTTGTCAGCTCGTAACCGCCAAGAGATTTTGGGAGCAGAGCAGGAAAAGCCTGCAATTGCAGAACAAATAGTACTGCTACTAATATTTTTTATGAAACAGTGTGGCACTACCAGAAGGCAATCAAGCATGATGGATGAAACAATCCAGCAATGATTTCCTAGTAGTGCCAATATGTTTTCACCAAGACTTTGCAAACCAATCTGCCAATGCACCAAGAGCTGATCACTTGACTTGTCTGACTTAGGAGATTCAGCATCATCGCCATTGCCAGTGCTATGAACATTATGCAGAACAGAAGATATACACCTTACACAAACAAAACACTCTGCAGATGCAATAACCAGTTTTTTTGTCAGTTGAGGATGAAGGAACCAACATTTCTCCATTGTTGGATTAAGATTGTTAATCAGATTCTCAACACCTTCAATTAATGCTTTCATTTCCTCTGCAGATAAATGATTTGCCTTCTCACTAGGAATTGACACAAGATGATGAGAATATTCAGGCCCTTTAGAAGCATCATCTGGCTGTTCTGTACCCAAGACGTCACAAAGAAACCATGAATGTGATTTTGAGGTACAATCTGAGAATGGAGCATCACATCCAGAGTACGCAAACGACTGAAGAGGTATGATGCTGTACATTCTTAGTATCTGAAGCATTGATGCTTTGAAGCTCTCCATTGCACATTGGAATGCACAGAGATAGTCATTATACAAACTCGTCTGCTCAGAAGCAGTAAAATCAGCTAAGAAGAGCAATGAATGCAGCAGTTCCTGTTTCCTTTGAAAGGATAAATCAGAAAATACAGATGCCAGAATAAAAATTATCAGAGGTTTTCTGTACAGCTCTGCTTGAGAATCAAGTTGATTATCAACGTTCACCCTAATGGAATTGAAAAGCTCATTAAAGCAGAGAGACTCGAAATTAAGGCATAAATCATCAGTCAATAAGTCCTCTTCAGCCACCTTCTTTAAAGAATAGGAAATAATAGGCTTCAATAACTGCAAGACAGAGCCAAGAAATGACACATCACAATGTGAGGCTCTACAAAGGGATGCTAGTACATGTACCACCCTGGGTATCTCAGGCACCATGGCTTCCATGTGTTCAACCACAATGGCCTCGAGAACATAAAGAATGACTGCTTTTGCATTCTTTGCCATGTAACCTTTTGCATTATAAAAGCTACTCGTAGAACTACTCAAGCTTTTTGGAGGAAATGGCCACAAACACAAATCGGAGAACCAACACAAAATTTCAGATAGCATACTGGAAGGAAGGGACCTCAGCTGCAAGCCTACAGCTTGCAAGATGTTGTCTCCAAAAGATTGAAATTGCTTTTTCATATTTGGGAAGGATCTTGCAATGTCTAGATAGATGACATCCAAAGACTGGTATCCATTTTGTTGATCAGCATGTTCAAGATCTTTACCAGCCAAGCTATCTTGTTTGACTCCTGAATTACCAATTTTCGGATCAACCTCCTTTTGACCAAGTATTTTCTCCCTTAGAGGTAGATCATCCGCAAATACAGATAATAAGCTTGTCAACTCAGAAAGCTCAGATGCCAGAAAAAGTCGGTCCCTTAAATATTGCTTCACATTACGTGATACTGCCATCCAACCAACAAAACGAACAAGAGGTGAAGCAGAAACAGAGAAGACAGGTATCCTCTCTATCCAGGCTGAGGGAGGAACCAAATTTACATATCTTAAACCATTATAGACATTGATTTTAATGTCTGAACCTTCATCATCACCACTGGAAGCAATAACCAATTTCTGAATCAACATCCAGCGCCGTTGTACCTCATGCTTTCTCCCAGAACTTGATTGCATATTGTTGTCTTTCATAGTACATCCAACAGATGTTATCAATCGATGCAAGTATTCAGCAGAACGCAAAATAATGTCAACCACATCACCAGGATTACAGGAAAGCCGAGTGGCTGATGTTAACAAAAACAACAAACTTTGCATTAAAATTTCATGCATAGAGTGTTGCTCCTCCTGCAGTCGCCCAATCAGGAAATTGCACAGTAAAGCCTGATTTTGTCTAACCAAAGTGATTGCATCTGCTGACTGCACATCAAGGGATGACAAGTTAAGAATGTGTCTATCAGACACTGCAGCATGCTCACCATGATGTTCATCATCTGAAATTTCTCTCTCCCTGTAATTCCTGTCCAATTCAGCAGCTTTTTTAAGTAACTGCAGCACAATTTTATCTCTCTTTGCCTCCACATGAGCTATGGTATCAATTTTACCAATACTAGAGGAAGACCTCAATTCCAAAGCAACAGTATATCCTGGTGTCTTGACTCTGGTTACATCCTCGATGTCCTTCAAATTCGATCTAGAAGACTTCATAAAGTAAGGGTTGATATAACACTCTGCAGCTAAAAGTAATGCATCGATGGAAGCATCGTGACCTTCAGGAGTAATCTGAGGCTGCAATTGCAAATCTGAAGCCAATCGCTGAAACTCAGAAGCCCTGAGCTCACAGTCTCTAAAGTTCACAAGTTGAAAATAATCTGCTTGCAAGTTGAAGTACTCAGCAGTAAAATCAGCATCTACTGCTACATTTTTCTCAAGCTGGCTTTTACTAGTGTGTTTATTTTCTGAGTTAACATCAACTGAACTAACATTTGATGCATTTTCATCAGGAATAGAAGATACATTTGTCAACAGTGAACTCTGAAGTTCAGAAGGGGCAAAAAAAACACTAACATCTTCACATAACTCCCCCTTTGCAACTGCATCAGACATATCAGTTCTCCCATCATGGTCATCTTGGCCATTTGTTCTGAAAGCAGCGGGCACACGCTGTGAAGATTCCACTGAACTATTGTTAGAAACAGGGGGCTTGCAACGATCAATCTCAGAAGGTAACTGCAGATGAGGTTCCAGTATTGAGAGAAGAACACTGCAAGGTCAATTATGCAAATCAACCACCAATACAAATAGCTAAAAATATTGTACTCAAGATTTTTGTCAACATTCACCTAATGCAAATAAAACGAAGAGTAAAACAATTCTTTGAAAGACTCGTACTTGAAAATCTTACTAAAGAGTCCCATTATTAAGAGCCCCAAGGACACTTATTAAAGGCCAATAGAAAGAAATTTTTCATCTTTTCATAAGTTGATTACATATTTAAGGAAAAAAAAAAAAAAAAGGAAAGCAAAGCAAAGCAAAGCAACCAAAGGTAAAAAGTCTTTTTCTTTCAGCCTCTTAAACAAGTGCTCGAAGCACCCCATTATCATTTTCCTCCGCTAAATTACCACATAAAGGAAAGCAATGGGCAGTCCATCAATATGAATCCATGTAAATCCTCAACCTGAAATTGATTACAATCACCCACCTATGCATGACTTTTGGTTGTCACTTGAAATAAATAATTGTTAGCCTTCTGAACAAATCACCTATTTAATAATCTTTTTCTATGGCCTTACCAATAAAAGGAAACAGTTAAATCTATCTTTTGCCTCATACAGGTAGATGTATATATAGATAAAACAGATCAGTCCACCAATAGACCCCATAATACTCGCACACACAATATCATTATACTCTTACAATATCAAAGTGAGAAGAGATGGCATTACCTAGGAGCAACTGAACCACTTCTCCATTCAGATTCCAAGTAAGGAAGGACAGCAGGCTTCCTCACAGCAATACGAATGACATTGAGGGCGATTTCACAATTGTACTCCTGCTTTTCCAGAAAATTTGAACATACATCCCCAAAAGCTATAGTGCTCTTAAATGTCGATATAGCAGGATCAAGGAATGGCTCCAGCATCTCCAGAAGGAAAAGAATTTTCTGCTTGACTTCCTAAAGGAACACATTGATGATAGAAGGATCCAATAAGTCACTTTTCTTACAAACAAGGAACTTCAATGCAGAAGGTTAAATCCCACATAAGAAGTAAGCAGAAGCACATGCATTCCTCAGGAATATTGTCCATGATAAACCTCATGTGAAACATTTTGAAAGAAAATGTAACAGTAAGGATGGTCAAATACCTTGTACTTTCCCAATATGTCATCCATGTGGCCAGACAAAGCAAGCAAAATGTACTTGATAGCAGCACGTGCGCGAGTCAGAGAATGATGGGCGCTCTGGATACATGTAAGATTAGCCAAAGATAAACATTTCTCAAAGTAAACAAAGAAATGTCACCAATCGTGGCTTTGCCTGTGTGTATGTGTGTGTGTTGTTTGTAATGCATCTTGGAATGTATTATCCAACAAATATGTGCTTTGCAAGAACACTTGAGCCTTGTTGGTTAATGAATCTTGATGCAAAAACAACGAGCGTAAGAGATCAACACAACACGATTATCAGAAATAAAAACCTGGATCGTGGCTTGTAGTTCCTCCAGAAGCTCCACTGCAAGATCAACCTACATCAAGTGAAAATAAATATCAAAAATTGGAAGAATGCAGAACAACAGTATATCAAAACCAAAACCAAAAGAAACAGTGTCAACTTTGAACTGACCTTAGCAATTATTTGAGGCATCCAAGGGGCTAAAATATTTGAACAGAGGTCAATGAGTAGACATGCTGCCTTAACCTGCCAAAATAACCAGAGAGAAGAAATTAATGCAGCATATCAAAAGTAACAGTGTTCACACAAAATGCAAACGAGTAAACTGCTAAGGAAGCCACCATAATTGCAGAAGAAATTTTTTTTTTTTTTGGCGCCACAATTACAGAAGAAAGATTAAGATTCACAATTTTCCTACCAATATGATACTGAACTTAATTGTGTGTAGTGTTAAGTGTTTGTATAGTGTTGTGATGTATTTGTGGTGGTGTCACACTTGGGGCCACAACTGCAGAAGAAAGATTAAGATTCACAACTTTCCTACCAATATGATACTGAACTTAATTATGTGTAGTGTTAAGTGTTTGTATAGTGTTGTGATGTATTTGTGGTGTCATCGCCCCACTGCTAAACCCCTATTTTGCATGGTTCCATAGAGAAGTTAGCACCAAAATTCCTTTTTTAAATCCAGCACCTCCTCCTTGCACATGTAATTGAGACTGCATAGGAGGAGCAGACTGAAAATTAGAATACTAAGGACCGGCATAAGATTGCCCACTAGATGTTTGAAAAATTGACCTCCTGTAGTTGACCCGACTACTGTAATTAGGAGCAAGAAAAATCCCACAATCAAACACCTTTTCTACCTTCAGCGCAATCTCCATTGTTATTCACCCATTGTAGGAGAGTAAGTATCAATGCATGTTTGAATCTCCTCATGCAATCCTCCCAAAAAAATAACCTCTATACATTGATTTACCAAAGATGTTTGTCGAAGCTGAGACAAGCTTTTGAATGGATTGGACACCTATTGCCCTCCATATCGTTTCATCATTGCCTCCTCCATCATTGTCCAATCCAAATATGGAAGTCATCACCTCAAAGCTCATAACCAATACATGCACCTACCTCTCATACACATGGCTGCCAGATCCAACTTACATTCCTCTCTTGTCCTTTGAACCTCAAAGTACTGTCCCATCATGAGAATCCAATTAGCTGGATAAACTCCATCAAACAAAGGAATAACCACAAATGAGGCATTCAATTCATACTCTTCATCCAATTCACCCACTCGTGCATTAGTTCCCCATTATTAGGATCAATTGAGTGATTTGCTTCACTATTTGCATGCTGTTTTCCTCTTTGCAATACATTTGCTGATTCACCAGCTAGTAAACTACAGTTTCTACTACATATCCACAAGTTCTTGATCATTTTTTGCATCTTCGCCACTATTCCTTGTCTAGCAAAACATCTCCTCTAATTGCAGTTACATTTCCACTCAAATCTTTCTTATTTCAATCCAAAGAAGTTAATTGTTATTCTACATCTAACAACTCCTGATGCATTTCACCAGTAATCTTCTCTAATTCATCACGTCATGTTTCCCATAGATGGTACTAATTGTAAAAGAAAATGATTACAAACCCTAATAACTTTTAAGAAGAAGGTCCATAAGGTGATGTCCGTAATTCCCAAACCTCCTCCATTGATTGGAAAACAAATCTCATCCCATGATACTTTGGCCCTAGCTTTAGTTTCATCCATACCATTCCATAGGAATCTCTTCATCTTGACATTTAACTCTTTAAGAATGCTCTTTGGGAGGATAAAATTTGAAGCCCAATAAACCTGCAAGGAGAAGAGAATGCTCCTAATAAGTTGGACACGGCCAGCATACATTAGATAAGTTGAAGACCAGCAATTTATTCTGGATGCAAAACGCTCCACAAGAATACAACAATGAGATTTAGAGTCTGGATGAGATGAGCAGAACACCCAAGTATTTGACTGACAAAGCACCCTCTTGGAAGCCAATAATCCCTAATAAGCAGTACTTTATCTCTAGACTAATGCCACTGTAGAAGATATAACTCTTAGATAAGCTTCTATGTAGACCAGATAGTGAAAAAAACTCCTATAAGCTTTGCTTGATACGGGTTACTTATGGCACATCACCTTTGAGAAGATTAGAAGGTCATCTACGAAGCATAGGTGATTAAGCTTTTCTCTCTTATATCGCCAATGGTGCTTAAACTGCAAGTTGTTACTTAATTTTCTTAACAGGCAAGATAAAACCTCCATAACTAGCACAAAGAGATATGGGGAGATAGAATCTCCTTGCCTTAGACCACGGGAGCTAGGAAAGAAACCTACCAATTCTCCATTTAAGCTTAAAGAAAACTTCGGAGTTGAGACACACAGCATAATCCAACATACGAACATGTGTAGGAAATTGAGGCTTGAAAGAAGGTGTTCAATGAAGGACCAATTTACATGGTCATAAGCCTTCATAATGTCTTGTCTTCATTGTGCTTCTTGCTCCATGGTTATCCTTATGATAACCTTGTAATAACTCAAGCCACTAAAATGTTATCAACAATACGCCTTCCTTTTATGAAGGTAGTTTGCTCTCTTCCAACCAGACTTGGTAAAACACTTTTAATTCGATTAGCAATAATTTGTGTTATACATTTATAGAGCATATTGCAACATGCAATAGGCCTAAAATCTGCAAAAGAAGATAGGGTACTCACATTAGGAATCAAAGCAAGAAAAGTAGAATTGATGAATTTTAGTATCTTCCCTGTGGCAAAGAAATCTTTGATCGTCGTGCAAACTTCATCTCCCACAATACGCCAAGTCAACCTAAAGAAATTTACATTATAACCATCAAGGCTTAGGGCTTTGTCCTTTGCAAGGGACCACAAAGCTTCCTTGATTTGTTGAGATATGGCCAATCCTCTAATTGTACTTTCCTTTCTAGTAACGATGGGAGACCTTCTAAACCTACCAAAGTGCTTGAAGGAGCCATCAAAAATCCTAGTAGAAATTGATGGCTTCTCATCGAATTCTCTTCTGATCCATAATAATAGATCCATCCCCCAATATAAGAGAATGAATGCCATCTCTTTTGTGTTTTTTCTTTAGGGAGCGAAAAAAGAAAGAAGAATCCCTATCGCCTAGTTTTAGCCAAGTTTGTCTGGATTTTTGCTTGAGGAAGGACTCCTCTACCGCTCTTACAAAATAAAACTCTTTAAATCTTTGCTTCTCTAGTTCCTAATCCGTATTTGTCGGGTCAACTCAATTAACCATCTGAATATTCTCCAAAGATCCTTAGGCCATAGCAACCCTATTGGAGAAGTCAGAATAGCATCTCTTATTGAGCTTCTCAACTCCTTCCTGTATAGTTTAAGCTTGGAGATAACTCTAAACATAGAAGTGCCATCTATCCTCGTTTTCCATATCAACTCCACTAAAGGCATGAATTGTGGATCCTTACTCCAAAAGTCATAGAATTTAAAAGGAATGTTCTTTCTAACTACATCTAAGTAGAGATTGACAATAAGAGGACAATGATCAAAGGTTCCCAACAGACCCACAATGATATCTGAAGATGAGAAAGCTTGCATCCACTCCACGTTCACCAAACATCTATCTAATCTCCTCAAAAAGAGATTTGAGTCACTTTTATTAGTCCAAGTATGGAAAAGGCCAATAGTTCTAGCATATTCAACCTCTGCATCCAAGCAAAATTGATTAAACTTGATCCATCCCAAATGTGATAATGTCATTACCCCCAATCTTTTCTTCTACTTTTCTACATTCATTGAAATCTCCCCCGAGCAACCAAGGACCTTGGATAGTTGCGTTTATTTGAAGTAAATCCAACCACAATGTAACATGCTTAGATGTTGAATTCACCCCATAGACATGTGAACCAAAAACATATATCATTAATTATACGCTAGCAGCGGAAATGGATGAATTGCTTGTTAGAAGACAAAATGCTTGCTCGCCATTAAGAAGGATTCCAAGCAACCCATACTTATCCAAAGTGATGAAATTCCATATTCCAAGAAGAGTGAATTCTAGACCAAATGGAGGGGCTTTTATTGGCTTTCACTTTAGTCTCCACCAAACCCAACAAAGAGATACAATAGGATTCACAAAACTTTCTAACTCCTTTTGCTTTTTAGGAATCATTGAGCCTCCTAATCTTCCATATTGCTAACATTATTCAAAAGAGGGGCTAAAAAACAAACAAGACCCAAACTAAGACAACAAATGGCCAGAGAAACCCCCAGCACAATCTTTTCTTTTCTTCCACGTTTTCTTCTTTTTAACTGTATTCCATGAGGAGTTTTCATAGGTTCCCTCCTCCTCATGTTCCTCTTGTGTTTCTGAAACTATAGATCCAGAAGATTCCATTTAGTAGTGGTGACAATTGCTTGACTTTACCTTCTCTTCAATATCCGAGATACTTGTAAAGCCATTTGAGCACAATGGAGCCACACGTGAACAATCCCCTGCAATCTTCAGCAAACTTATAGAAGAGCTATCGGAGGAGAGTGCATTCTCCACAGCATGCTTATCTTTCTTTTTGTTTATTTGGCATGGTTGGCTTAAGAGCGAGGACATTCTCCCCTTGCTTAATAACAATACCTTTGATGCTAGGCGTACAACTAAATTCATGTCTATCCTGGTTTAAAGATTCATGGCTCTCCCTATCAGCGAATTCTTAATTCTCAAGGACCACACAATCATTAACCTTTCCACCCTTGCATTGGTGAGAAGCATGTCCAAATACATTGCAAGCTAAACATCAAGGTGGAACATGTAAATATTCGACGTCCACAGAGGCTTTTGCATACTCAATTCTCTCATTCCTCACTAAGACTAGGTTAACTTGAAGAGGACGACCAACAGCGCACGCTTGATACGTACCCTATACCATCTCTATGGAGGAACTCCATAGGAACTCCCCACATCTTTATCCGAATAGGAAGCTTCCTAAGCTAAACCTTGTCATAATCTGTAGTCAGAGACCATCGCTCCAAAATGATAGTTTGGTTTGCAAAACCCCATTGTCGTCCTAAGATCTTGGATAAGCAGCTTTCATCTTTGAATTTGAAAGAAAAGAATCCACATCCATTTGATAGAATCTCAACTAAGCCCTCGTTTTTCCACAAGTTTGTAGCAATCTTTTGCATAGAGATGAACAACAGTCCACGTCCCAAGAAGTAACCCATAAGTATGTTTTTCCAAATTTTTTCTCCATAAAGAGAAACAAAAGTTGGGAGATCAACACAAATAAGCTCTCTAACACTGCATGGCAGGTAGTAATTAGGGTGAGAAGAGAGGTTCTAAGAAACTACTTCGAAAAAAGATCGAGATTTTAGGGAACTCGAATTTTCTCTTTTGCCAAAGTCTTAGAAGTTTCTACTCCCTTAGCTATTTTGGTCATTGCCCTAAGAGTAGAATCACTTGTGGAGCTTTGGTCTCCATCCACAATAGGAGTGCTTTCCACATGACTTTTTCCCTTAGGGTTCGTCCCAAAACCAACAATTGGTTCTAGCTACTTTCTGGCCTCTCTACCTCTTTGCCAAACTTTTCTCTGGGCTAGAAATCACCTTAGATTTCTTGGCCTTCAAACCACACACTGCTTCATTTTGTTCACTTGAGGAATCACCACCAAATGATTAGGAACTAGCTTTCTTCCTAAGTCTTTTCTACTTGCTCTGTTTGAGCACAAAGGCTGTACCCATAGCTAAGGCCATGGCTGCAGCCACACCAAAAGATACCTTTTTTTTTTTTTTCTCCAGATAGAAGTCCTCATGGAGAAAGGAAAAAGCTTCATCAAACAAACAAGAACAAAGGAAGGGTGAGAGATGGGGACGATGTAATGGAGGGGTTTGGTTCCGAGGTAGGAGAAGATGGGGGTTGTGAAGAGATAGGGAGAGAGAGAATGGCAGGAAAAAGAGGGAGGGAAAGGCAAAGAGGGAAGGCAAGCGAGGTAAATGTATGGGAGGGGAAGAAAGTTGGCGAGAGGAAAAGGATCAAGAGATGAGGATGGGTTAGGGCGGGGTTAGGTTGAAAGGAGGAGGGAGAAAGGTCGAAGGTAGCTAAAGTGCAAGAGGAAAGAAGAGCGTGAGATGGGGATGGGGTTACGACAAGCATTGAGTCGAAGGAGAGAGGGGATGGGTCGAAGGTAGCTAGAGAGGGTTTTCTCTCTCTACATGTTGAAGAATTTAAGTCAACTATTTGAAACCATTAAAAACATGGAAGCAAGTTACTCGGACAGGTACTTGAGCTGCTAAGAGCAAAGATAGACATTGAGAGAATGAGCAATTTAAAATAAGGCACAACAAAATCTCACACACCTATGAAGCAAAATTGTTCAATCACTGGCAAATATTAACAATGCTCTCCATCCACCAGTGATTTGCGAACTTGATAAAAACCTTCCTATCTCCCATCAACAACACTTCCCTGCCAATGCAATCATGCCCATCAATGACAAGTCAGCTCCACTTGAAACTACCCTTTCACAATCATCACCTATCCCCGTGCCTTCATGTCAATACCCGAACATCTAGAGAAAAGCGGGCAAAATATATTCAATTCACCCCAACTCTCCATCCACAGCTAATAATTCCTTCATGCTCCTAGAGATGAAGAATCCTCTAGGTGAATATTTCAAGTACAGGAAACTAACCTTTAAAGCTCAGTAAAATATTTTTTTGCCATCCCAAGAAAAAATTTTAAAGTGAGTATAATCCTCACCACGCTACTCTTTCAGAAATTTAATTTCTTCAATTATAAAAATATAATTATTTTCTTTTAGTTAGTTTGAAAGGAGCATTTGGTTGTTTTAATATTATCAGCCATGAACACAGGCAAAATTAGATAGAGATTAATGGCATGGACAGCAAATGTAAGTGATAAAACATCACTGAAAGATATAATTGGTTAGTAACAAAACAATGCCTATGTATTTAGTAAAACTTTACAAGAAGCACAAACATGTGACTGTGAGTACGATGATAAATATCCAGCAGCAGCATCAAGGAGTGGATGGTATAACGACGAGGACATAGTCATAACAATCTGCAAATATAAAGCATCATGGTTACTTGCAAACATACAGTTAGCTAAGGTCAACAATGCACAAGCTCTTTTGGTAGTAATATATGACCATCAACCACTGAAACCTGAGACAATGCTTGCTGGATATAAGGTTGCTTCCATGGCAAAAAAATCTCATCAATGTTGTCATGACTATTTGCTAATGGGCGAAGTGCTGCATAGCAGTTGGGAAAAGGTCATTCATATAACCTAAACAAGAAATTTCAAAGAATATATGCAAATAGAAAAATATGGAGTTGAAATTACTCTACAGTCAATAGTGAGCAGCGATTTGAAGAAAAAACATCACACATAGAGAATGCAATTCTTCCACGCACAAAAAAATTCCCAATAAGAGCACTTATGCAGTACGGTCATCAAGAAGAAAGACATACTCTACCTGGCAACAATGCTTGAATGAGTGGTAATGCAGACCACATTTCAGTAGAGTTCTCTGCCAATTTGCCACAAAGAAGAGGCTGCAACAAATAAAAATCACTAGTTAATTGAGAAGAATGAGAACAATAATATTGCGAACATATGATAAAAGATTAAACATCAGCCTTAGAAGTTCAATATGCCTAATAATGCATTTGACCTGTGACGCACAAGCGTAAAGAACATGCAATATTCCTTCTTCTACTGCTGATATATCCAATATATTAAGGTAACCAGAATTCCAACGTTCTTCAGGCACCAGAAACTCTTCTCCAAACAAGCTTGAGTAATCGGCTAACAAAAAAGGATTCTCTGATACAGGCTTCACTGCTTCAACCACATCAGATGTTTCATTGCTAAATGGGGTAGATATTTCTTGCCAAACGCAAGGATCAACAAATTTTTGCAAAACTCTACATGCCTGGAACAAGAAGAATGCAAATGGGGCAAATGAAAAACAGATGTAACTGAAAATAATTTGTTATAGAAAGAGATGGGTTTCAATCAAGAAGTAGCCATGAATGAATTACAGCTCTGCAAATAATTCCCAAATTTGAATCTTCATATGCCTTTCTGAGCAGCACAAAAACTGCATCAGGCCGAAACGCAATGATGCCTGATGTCATTAACAAAGACGATGTATTCCGTGATCTCCGTGGCTGTATATGCATAAATAAAAATAAAAATAGCTGTAGTTAGAATGTAGATTTTAACAAAAACCACATATATAGCCATATAATTTTAGGCAAGAGTAAAATGGACCCAATATCACCACATATGGACAAATTCACTTTGCATCAGTAACATGGTGACATGAATGAGCAGTTGAAGATTAACAGAGTGTTCAGCTTATCAGGAAGAAGAAGGAAACGATAGACAAACAAATACATCACTCAACTATTTAAGGAACATGAATTTATACATATCTATAGATATAGATATAGATATAATTTTAACATGGTTCAGAAAATCAGGATATTAGATATGGAAGATGAGAACATTGCAGATAAAAGGATAATCATACTGCAAAATTTGAGGAGACGGTCAATGCTGATGATGTCTGGTTACCCTTGCAAACTTCAGACTCCAGGACATTTGAAACAGATTTTGTTGATTCACTGCAAGGTAACATTATAAGAAAGAACTCAGTATACCTAATGATCTTATGATCCTAAATAAATCAGAATGCTAACTATTATGTTGTTTTGAGAAAATCTCAGTAGACAAAACTTTACAAAACTGATGCACGGGCATAAGAGTATGATTGTTAAAAATTATAAGCATAAAACACATATGGCCAAAAGCTCCTATCAAGCTGCTAAGGAATAAATATAAAGGCCCATACCATATTTACAAGCTTAAACTTTTAGATCGTTATAGTGCCAACCTTAGCAAGGTATTAAAACCAAGAGGTTATGAGTTCGAACCCCTTGCCTGTTTTTTCACCCTCATTAATTAAGTTTGATGATTTTCAATCAAAGTACAAGCTACAAATGAGGGGGAGTACTAGAAAACAAATAAAAAAGCTCACACCATATCTACAAGCTTAAGCTTTTAAGTTACATGGTTGCGGTGCTAAACTCAACACAAATAATAGCATGAAGGTTATCATTGCAGAAGATTTCTTTCCACCTCCCACAGATTGTTAAGTTCCTATTAATATTGAACCTAGTGGGCTCCAAAACTACATTCATCATGCACAATAAAAGGGATAGCATGATGTACCATATAAAAAAGTAACATGCATCAAGTGCAAGCAAATATTTCAACATTCTCAGCTTACAAATGCTTTGGTAGTGTATGTAATAGTTCCAATAACAGTAGATTCATGTCTTGGAGGTTCCCCTACTCTTGTCCTATTCCTCTTTCGCTAATAAAGTAAATTGAAGCTATAAAAGCAATCTTCCATTTAGGAATAGCTGGCTTTCTGAGTTGAGCCACTTTACATAAGCAATCAAGAGCCAATCCTGGCCCAAATTATTGCCCTGAGGCCATCCCACATTCCCTGCCATCCCTCACCAAACCAACCCAGAGAACACATTGCAAAAGCAGATGACTGAAGTCCCCTGTTCTGGCTCCTGAGAGGAAGTATCATGTGCTATTGATAAAACCCCACAGCATTCATTTTTCCAATGTATTAGGTCTATATACATTGCTAGCCACCATATGAATGAATGCCTTGGAATAGCCTTAAAGAACCAACCACACCTGAGGCACAATAGGGTAAAGCTCCCAAAGGCTATTACATGCTGATTTAATGGGGAAATCAGCCACTGGGTTAAGGCTCTGTTCAAGTACATCCAGCTATGAAGGATTCAGCTCCCAAATCCCCCCCAAGAGGGATGTTCCAATAGGAACCCCCATAGATCAAAATATAATCAGCATTTAATTGGAATACCACAAAAGGTCAGCACTACCCAGTGAAGCCCATTGAAAGAACCTGTCAATATTAAACTTAGCTTTTGATGATTACCAAGAAAAAGCATAATTTTTAAGCACGCTTCCAGCCTTCAGTATTTAAATATGAAAGTAATATTACAAGGCAAAAGATGTAGTAACAACACAGTATCAGGAAGTTCACAGCCAAGATACTGTACACATAGGAAAATGATCAGGAGGATTACAGAAGAGAAACTTTTAGTAATTGATATTCAAGATTGCTAAAAAATTTTCTTTAGTCACAAATGAGAGTAAAATGATCCCAAAATTAAATTTAAGACCCAGTTAGGAGAGAAATTTTGGAGAATCCACCCTCGACACCATCAATATATCTATATATATATATATGGCAATTTGTTATACTTGTATTTTATGCAAGCCCATGCATGCTTTACCAATAGTTCTCCTCCATATACAACAATTGACAGTAAATGACAATGTTCAATAACAGTTCTTGATGAGGACGTGTTATAGGATTGCGTGTAACTTCTTACTTTAGGTCTTTCAAGAATAAAATCAGAATCACACTTATTTTTTCAGGTAACGTAAGATTTTTTTTTTTTTTCCTTTTACATATAAGAAAGAAACAACTATATGAAATGGAAGCATACTAGAAACCTATTACATCATACTAACCATTAGAAAATACAAAAAGATGCTTAGGACAATACAATGGCCATAGATATGCAAAAGTGCTTCCAGAGAAATATATCACAAAAAACAAGAAGAGATAGAACTAAACAATCCTTCAATAGGACAACTTGGTTTTCCCACCCGGCAAACATTCCTTTCTTTCCAAATGTAGTAACACACCACTGCAACTGCTTTCTTAAATAAACCACTCAAATTATCCACAGCAGCCAGCATATTCAATAATGAACTCAAAACAGATGGCCGACCATCTTGCCAACCTAGTTTGCTCTCCACCTTTTTCCATAGCTCCTTAGAAAACTCACATGTAACAAACAGGTGATCATGCAATTCAGCTTCATTGCCACATAAGTAGTAGCAGCTGGACATAATGATACCCCATTCCATAATCTCATCTATAGCGTACAGCCTTTCATGTGCACTATGCCAAAGAATAAAAGCATGGTGCAGATGAGTAGATTTAATCCAGACTAAGTTGCACCACCTGATTGTTGTAATAACTGTCTCATCACTTACGGAAGAGAGAGAAAATGCTCTCTCCTCTCTCTAGTTTGAGCTTTGTTCTCCCGCCCTTTTCTCTCTAGGGTTTTGATTTCCTTCTTTCACCTCAGTTTCCGTCCGTCTCTAGTTTGTAAGTCATCAAACCCTCCTTTGCTATCGGCCGAGTTTCTCGTCAGCATCAGTTTCTCTTGTTTGTCCTCTATTTCAGCATCCTCGCTCTTCGGGTCTTCTTCTCCAATGACTTGGGTTTCACTGTCCATGGCTTGCTCTCATGTCTACACTCATTGGCGGCTCCACATGGCTCTCCCTCTCCCCATCATGTCGAAGCCTACTATCTCCATCCAACAACATACTCCGACAAAGGCTAGGGGTTCAGCTTCGGCTCCCCGTTCAGTGTCGTCATCTTCTCCAGCTACATCTTCGGTTCTAGGAGCACATAGACCCTCCTCTTCGTTGGTTTCTCCTCAGTCTGCTCTAGGTAAGGGCAAGTTGCCTTCTCCTTTGTCTTTGGCAAATGTGACAGCTGCTCCTTTCCCAGTTAAAGCTGGCCAAGCAGTAATGTCCTTCAAAGAGACTTTGGTTTCGGCTCCTCCCTCTTCCTCCATGCCAATGAAGCTTCCTTTTTGCCCTCCATCGTCTTCTACTCCTTCAAAAGAGGCTAGAGAGCACAAATTGTTTACTAAGTCATGCTCAATCCCATCTTCAAAAGTAGATCTTGACCGTTCTCTCAATTATTACCCACCTATCATGGATTGGGATAAGCTAGTTGTGGCTCCACCAAAAGAAGTGGCAGAATTTAGAGCTCGCTTTTGGGAAAATACAATTGTTGGCCGTGTTTTTGGAAAGATTTCCTCCTTCGGTTGTAGAAAAGATTGCCCATGTAGTATGGGATCGGTTTGGTTTGATTAAGGTTTTAAGTAACGAGAGAAGCACTTTTCTCTTTAAGTTTCAGAACGTAAGACAAGTTATGAAAGTTCTTGAAACCCTACCTTATCCTTCAACGATAGGAGATGAGTATGTCAATAGCGAGTGAAGCTCTTAGCTTCCTACTCATATGGGTTAAGCTTTGGAATGTCCCTATGAAGTTTTACCATAAAAAGGGTATTGGCTATATAGTAAGTAGACTAGGTAAACTATTGATTGTTGACTCTATCACTGTTAGATAGGAAATACTGAGTTTTGCCCGAGTATGTGTAGAGATGGAAGCCAATAGTGACTTTGTAAACTCAATCCCCGTCCGTTATATAGATGATAGAAAAGTTCCCATTGAAGTTGAATACCAATAAAAGCCCCCTAGTTGTCCCTACTATAATATTTTTGGTCATGATGTGAATGCTTGCTCTTTGAAGGCAATTGAGCCTATTCAAACCAATCCTTAAACCACAAATGTGAAGATAGTTAAGATAGCTACTCCTATTAAGAAATCGAATATAATATCTAAGATGCCAATTGAAGTGAAATCTTCTGAGAATTCCTCTTAAGAATACCTATGTTATGATGAGCGATGAGCATCAGGTTGAAGATGAAACTATGAGTGCTGATGAATCAACAGAGTCGGATTCTTCCCTCAACATAACTTTAGCAAATTTCATTAGTGACAAAGTTGTCTCATTTTCCTCCAACTTGGCAAAGCATTCTAAGAAGAAGAAGAAGGGCAAAAATCGTAGAGACCCTAGAGAGTTAGCTTACGGTCTCACTATTAGCTTTCTTCTAATGTCTCTTAGCTTCTACTTTTGAATCTTCATAATTGTAGCTATTGGTTCTTTAGATTTTTAGCTTACCTATTGTTTCACTTTTGCAGGTGTTTTAATTATCTATAGGGATATTTCTCCTTCCTTGTACTGTATGTATATATACATATAAACTGACCATACCCAAAAAAAGTTACACCACCAGACCCTAGGCAATCTATTCCCTTTCATGGCGATAAGCTATGGGTTTTTATCACTAATCCTACTCCAAATTTCCCCATTAGGCCAGACCCATCTATTACCACTAATGAATGAGCAAACTCTAGTCTCCTTTGGCCAACCAACACTTCAAGAACTTCTCTCACCAAGCCAATCAACCAATGGCCCCATGGGATGCCAAGGATCATACCAAAACATATGAAATTCCCATTTCCAATTTGCCATCTCAAAAGATGAAGGGCTAGAGTTTGTGATTGCAAAATGTTTCTCCATGCCCAAGAGGCATCATTTGGGACTTTAATACACCAAAAGTTATGACCTTCAAGGATTTCCAACTTAACCCAACTTGGCCATAAAGAATCCCCTAAGTCCGAAACAAGAGTCCAAATATGCTTAGTTGAGCTACCTTATTCCATAAGTGCAAGTCCAAAATCCCAAAGCCACCTTCACTTTTTAGTTTACAAACTTCCTTCCAGCTAACTTTTGCTTTGGCTTTCTCTACATCATTTCCATTCCACAAAAATCGTTTTAATTTAATTTAGTCTCGAGGGCATTAAGAATGCCCTTACAAATGAAGAAAATGGATGACCAATATACTTAGAGAGTAAATAAAAGGCTTTTTTATCAAATGAACTCTTCCTACATAAGATAGCAACTTACTTGTCCAAAGATTTATTCTAGTTGGCAATTTGTTTACCAAATCTACACAAATGCTGCTGGAAATCCTTGTGGGAGTATGAGGAACCCTTAAATACCGGACAAGGAGTGAGCCAATGACAAAATCCAAAAGATCACATATTCCAACCTGTATAGCCGAAGCAACCCCACTGTAACAAATTTGACTTTTGGATGGATTAGCTTAAGGCCAGAAAAGGAGAAGAATTCATCTAACCCCTCCTTTATCAAGCCAACTAAAGTCTTATCACCTTTTACAAAAATGAGGGTATCATTTACGAAACACAAATGTGTGATCTTTTCTTTCTTACAATGCCAATGAAAGTTGAAACCCTCCATGGAACTTTTCTCCCTTAGAGAGCTAGGAAAAACCTCCATCACCATACAAAAATATATAGTCATAGGGGATCACCTTGGTGTAATCCTCTAGATGATGCAAACTAACCAACAAGCTCTCCAAATTGATAGAAAACTTAGGAGTTGAAAAACATGTCATCACCCAATTTATAAACTGTAGAGGGAATCCGAAATTCTCAAAGTGATACAAATAAAACTCCACCTCACATGATCAAACACCTTCATAAAATCAACCTTTAAGGCACATCTTGCTCCCTTATTACCTTTACGGTAGCCTTTGAGTAATACTTGAGCCACTAGGATATTGCCCACTATATATCATCCTTTAATGAAGACAGTTTGTTCTTTGCTCACAAAGGAAGGAACAACACTCCCTAGCCAATCAGAGAGAAATTTGGAAATGCATTTATATAAAAAATTGCAGCAAGCTATAGGACAGTAATCAGCTAGGCATGAAGGATTATCAACTTATGGAACCAAAGAAAGGTATGTAAAATTCACTTCTCTAAGAAGGCAGCGAGTTGCAAAGAGATCTTTTATAGCCAAGGCGGTTTCATCCCCAATAATATTCCAAGCTTCATGAAAGAAATTAGCTCCAAAACCATCACAGCCAGGAACTTTGTCTTTTGCTAAAGACCAAAAGGCCAGCATAATCTCTTCATTTGTGATAGATTTGATCAAATTTTCTCTATCAGAATCACACTAATGCTTCATTGATTCACTTGCACTCTTACCTATATTGAATTCACTAATTTTGGCTCATTAAGAAAGAATCCAATGATCTCACAAAACATAGGAATTTGCATAAATTGGGACTTGCTTTTCCTTTTCTTTTCTGGTCAATATATCAGTCCATACATGAGCAGTTGGTGTAATTTTTTTGGGTAATGAGCAGTAGGTGTAATTGCTACATCCAAAAATAGCTCATTTTTTAACACACACAAAACTGCCCCTACAATACTTAGGACAAAATAACTGAAACCCTAGTCTGCACCAACATCATAACCTTTCTACTCCCATGACCTATTAACACAAAGACAACTCGAATACAAATTCACAAAACACAAATACAAGCACAAAATAAAATACACACATCCACTACCACATCAAACCCTTCTGTTCTTTTCACATGAATATACATTATCAAAAAGAACAATTTTATATTCATTTATTGCTCGAGATTCCAACATAACAGGAAGTTAGTGCGAAGAGATACATTCATCAATGGGAAAGAGAGGGAAAGAAGATGGGGGGTGGGGTGGGTTGAGGGTGTGGAAGAAAATAACTTAAGATCTTAGCCTCTTTTAAGTGAAGCATCAACACTACATAAAAAAGACTGACCGTTCATTCACAACATGAAGTAAAGGATAAAATGGACCAGCAAGCATTGCGAGAAACCGTAAATTGGACTCAGGATCATCGGAGAAGCTGATAAGATCTGCCTGGTCAGAAATCAAAAGGATCCATTACCAAAGCAAGGAAAGAAATTACTTAAGGTTTCCAAAAATACACAATGATATCAATGTACCTCAAGTTGCGGAAGGAAAACAAGTAGCTTGCTCGTGATATTTTGAAGCAACTGGAATTAATGTGACATAGAAGCAGAAGAAAAAATTGTCTAAAAGTGAAAATGGAAAACAAGAATACAAGATATAGAGCAATGGAGAATAAAAGTAGTGCAACCTTAAGATGGATATCATCAGCATCTTGCTTGTGAGCAATGATTTGCGGCAACAAGTGATTCACAACTGGCTGAAATGCAGGCTCAAGACCAGCAACGGGAACACCAATCAGCTGAGCATGAGGGAAAGTTGCAAAAGGTCAGCAAGAAGTGATATTACCTACCAAACAGAAAGTGTTTCTCCACATGTTCACTAAATTGACCTTCAATTCATCATATAGCAGAACAATGTGGCTACATATAATAGAGAAAACAGAACATAGGCTGTCATGATAGGTCCCACCATTATCCAACTTCCTCAATGTTTTTTTTCTTTTTTTTTTTTTTTTTTTTTTTGCCAACAGGAAAACCCTTTCAAGATTGTCATGGTTTTTCAGACCTGCAACTATTGACTAAGCCATTCTTCCCGACTAATATTCATATTTGTGAACACTGCCACATTTTTCACCTGATAATTTCAATTACTTGCATAATGAAATTACAAGGCAAATTGCTTTTACAAATATTAATGATTGCCTCATCGCTACTTCACCCACATAGAACTTTCAGATAAGCAGGTGACTGTAAAGAATTTATCAACTTGAACAGTCTAAGAATCTACCGGAAAATATCAATCACCTTCCTCCTCTTCATAGATTTTGGTATAATCCAAGCATTGCAGGTTACTTGCTCTTATGAATATAAAGTCAATAATTTGAAATGCAGGAACTATAGGCCAAAAAAAAAAAAAGGGAGGGTCTGCAGAATCCTTTATAGATCAGCTATCCTAACTTTGATCTTCATAAGAACACATTCCTGTTGATCAATGATAAGGGCTGACATCCTGCAATGCAATTATGCAATTGAAATAGAGGATTATAAGTTAAGAGCTCTATAAAGCCAACTATTTCATATTGAGCTCGGAAGGATTTATACCTATAGGTGGGATCGTTCAAATAATTTAAATCAGGTTGACTTCCTGACCTAGAATTGGATAAAAGAAAAGCACTACTCCCTCTCTCAGCCATGTAATTACTACATGGGTAGAACCCACTCAGGATAGGACTTTGACTGCCATTTTAGCATTGCCATTATTATAAACCTGTACCCACAGTCTTGCATCTCTAAATCAAATCTCTCCCAAACTTTGACACCTGGAAAACTTTCTCATCTTTTCTCCATGACTCCCCACTATCTTTCATGCTTGATCTTGATGCAACATCTATGACCCTCTTATATGTCAGAGTCCATGATAATCATGTTATTATTCATGCAAATCTGTGCAGTAAAATAACAATGATGGATGGCGAAATTAAGTGGGTTCTGAGCTTTCCTTGGCACTACAGACTGTTATGCTACAATGGCAGACCTTGACATAGAAGGTTGGTCTGAAGCTTGTTCTGGTTCAGGTTGAATTTGTCCCAATATTTTTAGTAGTCTAGGCCTATAAAATTGTCCAGTCCATTTACATATTGTCAAATCAGCATCAGCTGGCACAAGAATTTCTATGATAAATTTGGAATTGCCGATATCAAGCTCAGCCTTTTGTTGAAATAAAACTCAAAGTCCTTTTAAGCCCATACTTCAAGTATAGGATGGATTATATGATATGGCATATCCTTTCTTGAATAATGTGTGAAGTTAGATATCAGCAAAATATATGAATAAATGAATATATATATATATGCGAAGTTTTCTTTACAAAAGCATGGCCAAATTTAAATCAGTAAGAAAAGGCATATAGAAATTGATGGTCTTTCTCCGGCCAAAAGGAAAAGTTGACATTCTTTCAGAAATTTATGCCTTAAAATCATATAAGTTTAATAGATTATCTTCCTTCTTTTGTTTCAAATTTGTGCTTACATTGAAAACTTGAATTAATAAATGCCAATATAACAAAAATTAATATTTGAGCTCATTAAATTCAGAAGTTTCTAATAGGAACGATCTTATCATGAATTCCTAAATGTATTCTTCAATGTAGACCTATCAATGAAATATTATCAGATACATGTAAAAGATTAATGTTAAAAAGTATCCTTTAATAGGCTTCTTAATGTATGGCAAGTTCTCAAGGACATACTAACATAAGATTAGATGATGATAGTGCTACATTGAAGAATACAATTAATAAATGCTTCCATATCAATACAATGTCTTCACCCAAATACATACATACATACATACATACATATATATATATATATATATATATATATATATATATATATATTATATATCAACATAACGTTGTCCTTGTCTGTTATTATCTTTACTATCAAGGCATGCTTGGTAGGCAGAAATTTCTTCTTTGGTTGGGCAAAACTCTGTAACAGCCATAGAAGTTTCATAGACCAAGAAGGTTGCTTTAGACAAACATTGGCATAGACAAAGCAACATTGATTGGCAATTCAAACAAGCTAGAAAGATAAGCCCTGTATCTCTTACTCCTAGGACAATGCCAATAGAAGGATTAGTTTGGCACATACAATCCGCAAAATGAAATTATATAAGGGATTTCATTAGGGTAAAAGAAGGAAAGAAATTGACAATAAAAATGCTGTTTCCCTCCACGACATTTAGCATCACCAGGCACATTTTGCATCATATTGAAAGTTGAAGCATAAGAAAGCTAAATCACAAGAAGACTGAAATTAGCAGTTGAAACCAGCATGCAAATTACCTGAATAAAAAATATGGCTATAGGATTTCCTCTTAGACAAGATATTCGTACATAGCAACATGGTGTGTAGTTCATATGGTACATCATATCCCGTCGAGGTGCTTCACAGCGAGGACGGACTTTAGTGAATGTTTCTGGCTGGTATAAGAAAACCATATTCAGTTATCTGCCAGTCAATTTTAGTTCTAAATCCATTTTTTTAACTCAATTTGACAAATGCAGATTAAAGATAGAGTCAAACAAAGTGGAAGCTAAATACTATTGGATTAGTAACAAATGAATCCAGATACTGAAATATTTGTACTTGTTTGGCAAAAAGAAAAAAAGAAAAGAAAGAAAGAAATATTTGTACTTAAATTTATAATTCAAATCAATACTTCTACAGAACAAAGAAAAGGAAAGTTAATGAGAAGACTAATGTTTCTCCCCCCCTTCCAACTATACAATTATCCAACAAGTTTTATAAGCAGATTACTATATGCTCAGGAACAGAAGGCACTGAAGTCATGAGCAAAATACCCCAATGACACAGAAAACCATCAAAAAAGGTGATCCTAGATATTTGCAGATAAGTTTTCTGCTCTTGTATCCTCCCAGAAACTCTCCTCCACTTATCTTCCATCACAGCAGCCGAAGAAGATCAAAAGGACAACAGACTAGGTTCACAAAGAAACCAAATATTGGCTTAAACAATACTATTAGCAGTTTCAACAAAAATATCATGGTAGAGGTAATGTAATATCATCTAAAGAAAGAAAACCAACTATCATATTGAGTAACATCACAACATAAATCACAAATATCTCACCTTGTAACGCAAGCCAACCGCTATCTCCCATTCCAGTACAGACTTATTATAGATACGCACATGTGATAAAAGACAAGGCTCCTGAAAAATTAACAACAAAAAATTTACTGGACACATGTAAAAACCCTAACCTTAGCAAGCTGCAATTTACAACCTACAGGAACCTCTCTACTCCAACAAACAGTTTCAAACGAAACGCATGCCATGTAAAACCAATTTTCATTAAAACAATATATTGTATTAGAAAAGAAACAAAAGGATATCTCTCTCTTTTTGAAAAAATAAATAAATAAATAAGGAAATTCCATTTCCTAAATTATTCCTCATTGTTGGTCCCTTCCAATAAGAACGTTAAACATAACTCCAAAAGCCTGCCCCCTATCGTCCCCTCTCTTCTCAACAATAACCGCTACACATTAGCATAAATGCGTCGAATTACTGCTTTTCTTAGCATTGTAGCTAGTTACGGTAATTAATGTAATATAACTCGAAAGCGTTCAATAAAATTTAATTTTATCTAATATCAGTTTAGGTTTAAGGAATCAATCAATAGAAATTACTGTATTTCAAGTAGCATTCTACATATAAACACGGACAATTCTTAACATTACACGCATTTCCGCTAGCCTCTACATTTCATTTCATCTCAAAAAAGGAGATCCACAGCAGAGAGAGAGAGAGAGAGAGAGAGAGATTACGTCGAGCTCAAGTAAGATCCATTCTTTAGTATTAGTACCGGCGGACCAGTGATTACGAAGGTCAGTATCGAGGACATGGACAGCTTTTGAAGATGGCGATTCTCTTGAAGTAGCCTTCACTTTATAGCTCAGTGGTTTTACTAGAGGTTCTAATTCCATCTCCATCTTCTACAATTTCTCTCTGTATATAGCATAAAACTAGAAATTTACATGAAATTGACTAGGGTTTCGTTTTTTATTTGCAGCAGCTGTATTTTTGCCCTTTCAGCGCCAATTGGAAGTTGAAATAGAAGAAGGTCAGGACGCCGCTGACGGTAGTAAGAGTAAGATCGCACTGGTTGGTTTGGCTCGGTTCTTGAATTTTATACCAACTTTGATTTTAAAAAATAACATTCTCAAACCAAAACCAAATCGAAGGAAGTGCTTTTTGGGCCTTTTATCCCCTTTTTTTTTTTTTTAACCATCCTTTCGCATATTTCTAGCCAGCACCCTCTACGTGTATACTAATTATTAGGTTTTATAAAAATATAGGTTTTTTTTTAAATATTACGAAAAAAAACTAATTTAAAAAAAAAAACAGATATAATATATTAAAGATATACGTGTCTTCAATATAAAAAATATAATTAACTAAAAGTATTTAAAAAAAAATCTATATTCGTATAAAACTCCTTATAATTACCTCTCTACCCATAAACTACAAGAATATCCGGTAAAGGGATGCTTAGAGAAGTGTTCGATATTATGGGGATTAGCGAGAAAAAAATTTAGGTTATGAAAGGACAATGCAAGATATGTACCTCCAATAGAAACACACTCATTTTGGCTGTTTGAATCCTCGGAGCGATCATCATCTGCACATTGCTCAAAAATAATAATTGAATGTTAATTTATACTCAATTAGATTCAAATGTCCATTTACGTGTGTTCCTACTTGTCTGCCTTCGTAAGGCAATGAGTTAATGTAATAATAAATATTAAATTATTAAGTATACAAACATATTAATTTTTTAATATATTTTATATTTATAAATATTTAATTGACAATAAAAAATTCAAATTGATGTTTTAAAACTTTCTGTAGATATTTCAAAAATACTCATTAAATTGACTCTTTAAATAGATAAAGAGCCTTGGGCAAAGCAATAAACCAACAAATAAAACCCAAGCTAATTATTGTAATCACAACATGTTTTTATTGACAAAACTCTATTTGACTATCTCTCTTTTCAAGTAATCCGAATCTGTAATTTTGTAATTATGTGTAGTAATTCTTTAAATGATATGCAATTTCGTTTTTCAATATATAAATATGTAAAACTCTTAAATGTGGAAATAAAAATCATTGATCATAAGTGGCACATCTTAATCTCAAAAAGGGCTTAAAAAAGATAACTTAAATGAAGTTAACATAAAATTTTCTCCATAATTTTCTCAAATCAATTGAACTGGACAAAAAGTTGCAATTCAATTTTTTTCATTCTTATGTAAAATACATCATAGAAATTGAGGAACTGATAAATAAAAATGATCCTAATCCTTCTTTCCCTACATTGAAAATGGTTTTTGTCTTATTTTCTTTTCTTTTTTTTTTTCCTAACAAACATAGCATTTGATTTTATCTACCTCCCCTATCATTTTTCAAAATTGAAATAGTTTATAGAAAAGGATAGTGTATGTAGATATGTATTATGGCATAAAAGTATTGATCAACAACTGCTTTCTTGAATATTCAAATATCAAGGATACTAAATATAGTAAATGTAAACCGCTGACCACTTCCTTTCAATTTCCACAAAGTTCATCAACAGTCATCTAATGCAAATTAAGAAAAATAGAGTATTTTGATGTAGGGTGAGAAAGAAGTAGGGTGTAGTCATGTAAAATAAGTTAATTGAATTTCTCATCCTTTTCTAACAATGGAGAACAATATAAAGAGGTTACATAACATAATAGAAATAAAATTTCAATGTTTCAACGTATTAAAACAACTTTATATTTAGATGACTACATTAATCCCTCTTAAAAACATAAATAAAAAAAAAAAAAAGATACAAACAACTGATAGGGGAACAATACCTATAAAATCAACACAAATGATATTTGAAGTGGGATTGGCATAGAAAACAATGTTACACTAAGCCTTAAGTAACTTGACACGACCAAAAATGGAAGCAATCTTCAAGCATAGTAAAGTAGATTATCAATTGTTTGAAAGAGCCATATTCCAACATATGAACCTGTAATTTTCGATAAAAAAAAATTGAATGCAACATAAAGTAGAATGGATGCTAATAAAAACTTAAAATCTACATACAAAAAATAAAGAGAAAATCACTTGTGAAAGGAGTGTTATTCCAATACCAATCCAATGGCCCCAAAGAAAACTTGCCCAAAATATATATATATATATACCATGAAAAGCATATATAAAACATAAAAGAAAAATACATGAGAAGTGAATGAAAATTACATATTAGAGAAAAGTAGCATGAATAGTGGATGTATATTGTTCTTGAAATTATGGAGAAAGACACCAAATTGTAAATGGTGTGATTATTTTCTATTATCTTTTAAAGCAATTAAAGCTACGTAGTTTCCATTTTCCATCTCAAACCAATATACTCAACCTGGGTAAAGAGGAAGCGAACGTGCCTAATCATGAGTTCAGAGAATGTGGCTAATGAACCGTGGTTGGAGTTAATGTAAAATGCAGTTGGAGAATATCTTTTAAAACAATTAAACCATGTGAACGTAGGTAACGAAGAAACGAATCCGAGAACATGGGTAATGAACAGTGCAGAGATGATGAATGCCAATAGTAAAAGGATGTATTATTATGACAAATATATCCATTTTTATAATTTTAAGAATCTAGTTTAAAGTTGGTTTTTTTTAATAAAATTTTAATTAGATGATTAAGTGATAAATTTAAAAGGGACAGTTATTAATGCCCTGAAGAGCTTTAATAATATAAATGTATAAAAAGATAAAAAGTATAAAGCACATTAATACTTTTTTTTCTTTTGTACAATTAGATACTTAACAAAACCTAAAAAGTTAAACTTTTTTTTACGTATTATTATTTTATTTAGTTTTACAAAAACATAAACCAAATTAAGAACTTTTTCCAATTAGTAAAACTATATTTCTTTAACCTTCCGCTTAAGGGTACTTGATTTTTTTTCTAGTAATTGTGATTCGCTAATCATCATCTTTACTATAGTTTTATTGAGATTGAAAAGAAAAGAGGATTTATCCAAATATGAAGTTCAAAATAAAAAAAAAAAGTAAGAATATATTATATACCTTCCTAGAAATTTAATCTTGCAAGGGACACAAATTAAATACAAATAACATACAAACTGAAAAGGGACATTACAAAATAGAGTTGCTCATCATAACGAATCAAATCAAGCTAAAACTCATACCGAATCGCACCAAATCAAATCGCAAAATTTGATTTTTTTTATATTTTGATTCAATTTGCGATTTAGTTTAAAAGAGGTTCAAATAGTTCGCAGTTCAATTTAGAATGTCAAACTAAACAGAATCAAACCGCTTCTTATTTAAAAATTAAAAACAAGTGACATTTTTTATTTTGAAATTATATTAACATTTCATTTTAACTTTATTTACATTTTGTTTTATTATCTCTCTTCTCATACTCTAACTTCTCATGTCCACTCCTTTTTAACTATCATTTTTCGTTTTTCAAGTAAATTTCATACTTTATAAGATGCTAACTCTTCATAATGTTCCTCATTTTAAGTATCAATGTTTGGTTAAAAGCTTCAATAATTATTCATATAATCAAATATGATAAAGTGCTTTTTAAAAGCAGTTCAATTCCAAACCTCGAACCATTAAAAGCGATTCAATTCATTAAGAATTTAAACCAAATCATGAACACTCTTACTATAAAGAGCTTTTAAAAACTAAACTAATAAAAAAATTTCCATTTGAACAAGCAAATTCATAAGTTATTTTAATATATTGTGGAGAAAAGCTTTGTATATATCATTATATACATCTATAGTATATATACACTTCTATACATTACTATCATCAATTAAAATATGATTCCTATATATATATATATAGAGAGAGAGAGAGAGAGAGAGTACTGTAACTAAATATTTATAAATTATTTCATATAATATTATATATGTTATGTGTTATATAGGAATATATGTAAGGCCATAAAATCACATTTGGGGCAATCATACCGAATTTAGGATTTTCGAAAAAAACTTATCTAATTAAGCTAAAACTTAACCATTAGATTAAAAAAATTAGTTAAAGTGATCCAGTGAAGTTAGATTGTAAAAACAATGACCTAATATCCCAATTTTAGTCTTAAAAACATAATTATATAATATAGTATAAAACTTATCAAAACCCTAAAATCAAGCTCGAAATGTAATAAGGATTTAGAAATAAGTTAATTAAATTATAAAAATAAATAATAAGCATAATATACTATATAAATATACATTTATTTTTATAAGTATACCCCATAGTTATAACAAGGCTACTCAAAAATAAAGCTAAAAATTATATAATTATATATAATAAGTGATAAACTTACAAAAATAAATAGGAAATATATCTTAAAAATAAAGAACATGCTAGAAACATGATTATATGCACATAATTACTTAATACGTGAAATGTATATATATGGGATATATACCTATATATTAATAAAATTATTAAATATCATATAAAATACATAAAAATAATCCTATTTTATCTAAAACTTCACCAAATCATATCCAAATGCTTGGGAAATTCTAGAATCAAGCCGTGGCAACCTCTAAAACAACCAACATGATGAATCAAAAGTGGATTAAAGACAATTTAGCCACGTCATGCTTAGATAGTTGGGAAAAAAAGGAAAGAAAAATGAAAAAAAAGAAGGAAAATTATACCTTCCCAATCCAGTATAAGAAGGACCCTAGGACATCAAATGCAATGTTTAACACTTAGGAATCAATAGAAAAATTTTAGAAAATAAAGAAAAAATAGAAAAATAGAGTAGAGATCGAACTAAGGCCGATTTCCTAACTAAACCTTAATTTGCTATTGAACCCCACCATCACCTTGTAGCTTACCCCACGCACCATCCTTCTAACAACCTTCCACCTGCCAATGATGGTCAGAGCAATGATGAACACGTTAGTAAAAAATTTGCTCTATTTTTTTGATAAATTCTAAAAAATATTAAATTAATTTAGAAAATTATGAAAAAATTTATTTCAAGGTTATTTTAAATGTACTTTCATGTTATAATTTTATTTTTGTAAAATTATGAATATTTTATATATTTACTTAATAAAGTTACTATTCATTTAAAACTTCAAATTCAAAATAAATATATTAAATGATGTTATATTGAAGTGAAAATTTTTCTATAGAATAGATGTTATATCTAGTTAATTACTATGTAGCCCGATTTTCAATTCATGTATATTTAGTATTTATTGTAATTTTTTTCCCCTAAAAAGAACTAAAAATAGGGTAAATTGTGAGATAAATTGATTTTTGAAAAATTAATTGATGAAATTAATATCTACTAACTTCTGGAGATTTGTAATAATGTCAGGACATATTAGAAATAATTTTGTATAAAAATGATAATTTTTGTTTAATTAAATGCAATTTAAAAGTAGAAACGTAATTATATGTATATAAGTGATCAACCTAATAGCATGAAACCATTTACTAACTAAATTCCCAATATTTTTAGGAGTTTATAAAAATTTTTATAAAATTAATTGGTGACCTAAGCTATTTATTATGAATTTTAGTGGTAAAATAATTTAATTTAATTTACTAACTAGGGTATTTTATTTAGCAATATTAAGCTAAATTAGGAGAAATATTAAAATTGAGCTTATACATATTCCTACTTATCAGACCTAATTTAGATTAATTTCATCATATTTTTCGCTAATTACATTACTCGAGCTACAATGTATACATATTAGGGTTAAATGTTACATATATTACTAAGCTATTTTAGGAAATTATATGAAATATAACTTATTTATATAATATGAATATAATGTGATAAAGCTTATTATAGGGGCATATAGTATCTTAGAAACTAAAAATATCTTTTCGAAGTTATCTTTTGAGATAGAACTTGTAGTACATATCGTCAAATTCATACGAACCCAATGACATAACTTTTACTAAAATTAGATAATCTTAAGTAATATAACACATATTTCTATAATATTATTAAAATTTACGTACTATGATAATCCTATTGTAACTAAAACATAACTTGACTGATTAAAAATATATTAGATACAATCAAAACAATATATTATAAGTAATAATATAACTACGTATATTATCAATACTCACTAACTTAATATAACTTATATATTAAAACTATAATAAATATATATTTAAATAAAACTATATTCCATCATATAGAAATAATAATATATTTTAAATATATATATGACTTTAGGATGATATAAAGAGTAAGTATAACCTTAATGTTTTCATAACTTTTACGAAAACTAAATCTGAGTTTTGTATACATATAAGGTCTCCTAATGAGCAGAGTATCAACAATACAAGCCTTCTAAAGTAGCATCAATACAGGTAAGTTGGGATCGTAGTTTTACCAATTGTTGAGATACTATATAAGTATTTTGAAGCTTAAGAGTACTTTTGCTTGTGGCTATAAATTAATTGTCTATGCACATCCCACGTACATGATTGGTATTCCATTTGTAACAGAAGTTGAACTCCTTAGTGTACTATCCTGCATGATATCATAGTTTTGTATTGTGTAAACTTGTCTAGCTACTGCTAAATGAAACTAATTTTGATTTGACCGCTAATATAAGTGAACATGCATAGCAACCATTAAGGAAGCGATCAAGAGTACCAAACCAAATACCAACTTCCTTCGATAAGGATAGCTAAAATAATAATTTCCTCATCCTTAGTCAAACTAAGTAATAGGCGAAGAAATCACGGTAAGAGTAGGGGCCATGGTTCAAAGATGGTTATGAGAGGAGGGTATTCTCCATTACACAAGTATGGGTTTGGTTTGATTTTAAGTCGTAGTAAACTTTTTAATCTAAGTTGGAGTTAATGTAATTTCTTTTACCTCACAATGAACCGAATAACATTATTCGATGTTTCAAGTGATTGATTGCATTACATTTCATTATAATTGATAACCTTGTTTATGATTATATGATAATATTTTGACTGTATCCCACTTACTGAGCTAAGTGTACTCACATCTTTATAAACTCTTTTGCAGGTGATGAGCAAAAGTTCAAGATGTACAAATATCACCACTCCCAGGTTAATGCACAATTGGTTCAAAAAGTGGAGAAAGAAGAATCTATTAAATTTGGGCTTTTGACTTTTCTTTCTGGTTTTGAGGAAACTAACTAGAAATTTCTTAAGACACCTACCAGTTTCCTATCCTATTGCAAATAGACTTAAAAACCTGTAGCTTTTGTAAACTCTTAGTGTAAATTATAACTCTATATGTAAAATGTTTATATAAGCACTATTGTATTATTAGACAACAAATCATCTTGAACAAGTATTTTTGAAAAGTTATACTACGAGTTTGATTATTGATAAGTGTCAAATTGGATGCTTCAAGTTAGTTAAGTCATATACGCCTTGTATAGATTGTATCTATGATTGTAGTTATGAAGTTAGCTTCTATCTTAAATTAGTTTACACGGCGGGACTGTTGTGACTTTTTCTATTCAAAGCATAACAATATTTATTTTGTATAAGTAATTGCATGTTTATAAACTATCTTATGTAACATAAACATATTACTAAAGTCTCAACTAATGTTTTAGTATTGAAAATAATGTACGTAAATAAAAATTTCTTTATTTAGTTTAAAGATTTTTTAAATTAAGACGAATTAAATATCATAGATTAGAAACCTTTTAAATTAGAACCAAATTAGAAAACCAATGGTTAGTTTTTTGTTTTTCAATTTAAGACCGCCAACCATTATCTCATCTACACTAGTATGATGACATGTTGGAAAAGATGGATGCTTTGTGTTGATGGTAAATTTTCATTCCTACAGCTGAGTGCTTAGCATAATGCTTACTTACCCTAAATTGGGTGTTACATCGAGTACAATGATTACACTCCCAATGGAGCCTTGCTACGACTTTGGTTTAGTAAACACCACTAGATCATCATCTATACTACTAAGTTGTTATAGAAGCTTCAACAAGTTGCTATACTTTACTAGACCAATATTTTCTAAGGCTAAATCACTAAGGCTCAGCCCACCAAGTTTAAATATTCAAATATCAAAATATGGGTGTGGACAACTCGACAGTTATCTAGACAATAATTACTCAACCGCCCACTTTTTCCCACAATTTACATATGGCATATGTACATTAACTTCATAGATTTGAATAAGACCTACCAAATTGCTTTCCTTACCAAAAATTGATCAAATGGTGGATTTAACTATTGGACATACCTTACTTAGTTTTATGGATGTCTTCTTTGGCTATAATCGGATCAAGATGAAGGAAGAAGATGAATTACACACTTCATTTGTTGTAGAGTTTACAAGTAAAGACAATAGTACCAATTTACTCAATAAGCTTCATTGGAAACTGTATATGGATGGCTCCCTAACCTGAGGAAGATGCAGAACAGGTATTATGCAATAAGGACCACATAACCTAAGGGTCTAATATGCACTTAAATTTGGATTTCCAGTTAGTGACAATGAAGCTGAACATAAAGCATTGATTGCCGAGTTAAGGCCAGCTAAAGAGGTTAGAGTTGAAATATTAGAGGTTTATCTTAATTCATAATTGATCATTCATCAAGTAAAAGGAGACTACATAGCAATGGTGAGGTGATGAACAAGTACTTAACTATAGTATGAATGTTTACTGAAGAGTTCTCATCTTTTACAATCACAAAGGTACCAAGGATACAAAATATGGCTACCAACAAACTATCTGGGTTAACCTCTACATCATTCCTAGATTTAAATGATAATATCTTCATTGAATATTCCTTAAAAAAGAGCCTAGAGACATTTGAGCAATGTCTTAAAGTATACCATATGACAAAGGAAAAATCTTGGATGGATCCAATTATTAACTATCTAAAAGATGGAGCATTGGCTACCGATAGGAAAGAAGCTTGGAGGCTCATGTACTAAGTTGCTATTTACACCATGATTGACAATTTGCTATATAAACGTATCTTTAGTTAGCCTTACCTTCCTTACTTCACAGTTAAAGAGGTGCGATAAGTTCTTTTTAAGCTTCATGTGGGGGTCTGTAGTAATTGTGTTGATAAGCCACGCTAAGAAAGAACAAGGGGAGTTGTATCTGAAAATAGGTCTGAACTTACTAAAAGTCAAAAAATGAAGGTGGAATGTGCATAGATAAGTAATACCCATGATTAGCTCTTAGGATATGATGTACCAAGGAACTATTGAGGACTCATGAATCAACTAGATATGATGCACTAGCTAATCCAATGAGAGTACTCATTACCTAGCCTTACTTAGGAGTTAGGATAAGAGTAAGATAAGCAAGTAAGCAAACAAAGGAATGTTTACAAGCAAGCAAGAGAAACTTAGTATATTCTGTATTAATGTTTTAAAGATGATGTGGCTACAATGTGCAAAAGGGTATTTATATCCAAAATATTAAGTCAACGTATTGAAAACGGAAAAGACTAAAAGGGTATCGCTTAAAAGTAGTAAAATACAAGGAATATAAAAAGGTACAAAAGAAAAATTAGAGAAAAAGGTGATTCTGTAGCAGATTATGTCACATGGGGGCGCTTAGACACATGGTTGGTTAGTATTGGTAGTTCACAAGTAGAAACAAATAAATTTGTGTAGTTAGCCTACATGTCGATAAGTTAAGCTACCAAGCTGAGTTAAATATTCTTCTAAGATGGATTCGGCTAGGACATGCTCTAAACCACTTAGAACCAGGTTGGTCGAGCAGGTGATCAAGTGAGCTGAGCTATCGTTTAGATGCTCCTCAAGTCAATAGTCAGAATTGATAGATAAGCACAAGAGAGTTCGGCTAAGATAAGGTAGAAGTTAAGCAGTTTGAAGTAGCTTGGAATCTTCAAGTGTAAGTCGGAACGAAAGAATCTACTTAACCATATTCTCAAGCCCTCGAGCTTGGGCTCAAGTCAAAGGCTTAGTAGTTTGATTTCTATCACGTATGAGGTCTCAAACATTGTATATTTAAGTATTAAGGCTTGATTATTACAAGCTAACCATGAAAGAGGATGCAAAAGATTTAGTACATCATTGCTTGCAATGCCAAAAGCATGATGCAATAGGTTGCGCTCCTTTTAATGAATTGCAACATCTAACTAGTCCCTAGCCTTTTGCTTAGTGGGGCTTAGACATCCTTGGACCTTCCCGAAGGCCATAGGACAATGGCAGTTCATATTAGTTGCTGTTGATTATTTCACCAAGAGAGGAAAGGTTGAAGTAGTAGCAAAAATTACTAAGCAAAAGGTGGAGTTAGGTATACAATTTCTTCCTATCAAGGTTTAGAGTTCCTTATATGATCATTACCGACAATGATCTACAATTTGACAACGATAAGTTTCGAGCTTTTTGTGACAAGCACATCATCCAGTTGAATTACACCTTGGTTGTACATCCACAAACTAATAGACAAGTTAGTAAACAAAGCCATTTTGTATAGTCTAAAGTGGAGAATGGACTAGACAAAAGGAAAGCGGGCTGACAAGCTTTCAAATGTCTTATGAGTATATAAGACCATACACAAGACTTCAACAAGTGAAACTCCTTTTCAATTAGCATTTAGGTTAGAGTTGTCCTCTTATCGAACTAGAGCTTCAAAGTTTACACATGCAAAGTTTCAACGTTATGGCTAATCAAGTCTACCTCACAACCTGTTTAGATACAACAGAGGAAACTAAAGACATAACAAAGGCTAAAATTGCAGTATATTAGCACAAAGTGGCATGATATTATAATAAAAGGTGAAATGCAAGGTTTTTCAACTTGAAGACTTAGTGTGCCATGAGATGGAAGCAAAAGGGGTATAAGACAACTAAGGAAAGCCTACAGCAAATTAGGAAGATCTAGTTTAAATACAAAAAGTTATGGGAATGGTGCTTATAAGTTGGAGAGATTGGATGGAAAACTCATTCCTAAAGTATAGAATGCCGAGAATTTGAAGATATACTTTAAATAATCTCTTTTATAAGACGTGTCTTGAAGAAAACCTTATTGTTACATGTTATTAAATGTTCATTGTGATTTTTTTTTTTTGGATTATAATTGTTTATCTATGCTTGTGTTATAATTCGGGTGGCAATTTTTATAATGATGCAATGAAGTATCATCTTTATTAAGTGCTTTTACGTCATTACATCTTTATTATATTACATCTCGACCTAACCACGGATAATGGATTAATGAATTTTAAAGTTTAAGCTATCTTAACAAACGAATTGAACTAATAGTTCCAACTTAATATGGTGGACAAACTAATTCTTAAGTCCATACCTTAAAGGGTAAATAGGCAAACACTTTGCATCTTAACTAGATCTAAGGAGTATGGATACTAAATACTTGGTCTTTTTAAACAAGCAAGTTGCATTTAAGCCAACAAATAAATGAGCATAAAAGAAAAATGCATAAAAATAATTGATAACAAAAAATATATTAATTAAGCAGAAGGTTAAAGGAATCTAACAACTATACAACAATAGAAGATCGATATTTCGATTTGAACAAGTAAACAATACAAAAACTAGATGAAAGGTTGTTCGACCGCTTTTTTATCGACTGCATTCTTCTTGGTTGGATCTTTGTTAGTTGAAAGAGCTTCTTGTGGAGCGAGAACTTCCATTGGCTTAGGGTTCTCATGACTTTATTCTTGGTTCACACCCTCCTCACTTAACTCCTCACCTTTATCTCCATCTTCATCCTCATCATCATCATCTACATTAATGAAGTTAAGACAAGAAATGTCATAGTTATGATGCACCTTCAACACTTCCTTCTTAATTAGTTAGACGCCTTGAAGAAGTTTCTTTCAAAGGAGGTTCTTGTATCACATGCTCAACATTACAATGTTGAGAGCTTCTTTTACATAAATCTTAGGCTTCGAAGCTGACTTCAACTTGGTGATCTATGCTTATTGGCAAATAAAGTTATCCTTGAGTCATTTGATTTCCTCCTTTAGCACGAACTCCTTTTCACTCAAGGAATTACAAGACTCACTGAAGGAACGGTACTTCTCCTTTCACTCCTATAACCGATACTTGAAGTCCTTTACTTCTTTTTCAAACTCATCATTTCAACCTTTTATTAAAAGCTCCTTTGATGCTTCTTTTATGGCATTCTATTCGAAGGTCAAGAGGTTTTAAAGCTTCTTAACCTCCATTTCAACCTTTATCTTAGCCTTTTCAAGAGCAACAATCTAAGCCTTCAATGCATTGTAGGCTTCCTCAATCCTTTAGACATATGAACACGTATAGATCTACAATAAGCTAAACATGTTTGTATTAAGAAGAATAACACTTACCTTCTGCATCTTAACCTTAACTTCATCCAAAGTATTAAAATATGCTCATCCACCTACAATAATTAAATAAATAAGTGGTTGTGCATACAATTTGACATACATAATCAACTTGGCAAAGGATAAAACTTACATCATAAAGCTTAGCAACGGTCATTTATTTTATGCTGTCCTAACCCTTTTTACATCCCCTTACAGGATCATCTAATCTTAAGGAAGGATAATTCCCTCCATTAAAGCAAAGGATCTACGTCCATCCTTAAGTGAAGAGTCAGAGGTAAGTATTCTTTTAGCTCACGAGGGGACAAAATCATAAACCTTCTCTTCTTAGGAAATGAAGTCTATAGAAGAGATTCCAGGGGCTCTTACCTCTTTGGTCAAGACTATTGACAATTGAGGTACCAAATTATCATCAATGTCAAGGGCTATGTTGGAGGAATTGTAATTTTTAGACTCCTTGAATAGGTGGTTCCTCAGGTACCTTCCCTCTCTTTTCTGACCTCTTGGAGAAGTCATTGTTGACTAAGTAAAAGCATTTATTAGAAGATTTGACCATAGGGCCATAGCTTACTAGGCTTGAGTGGTCTCCCTAAGGGTTGACTAAGTAGTTTTCTTTATTAGGGTTAGCTTGGGCTTTTATGGTAGCACCTTCTTCTTTTCGGCCTCCTAGGAGGGGTTCCTTGCATTGTTGTAGCCTTTACAGCTGTCAAATCCAACATCTTCTTCTTAGCCTTTACCTAAGCTAAGATCTTCTTTTAGCCAACCTCTTTAGTACCTATATCTGTATCAAAGAGGAGATTAGATAAAAAGTACAAAGTAAAATATACTTACAAGACCATGCTAAGTAAAGGTTAAAGAATAGAATCCCCCTATGAAATATTCGATTGGCATCGGTTCAACCAACTTGGCTTAGCATTGCAAGGAGGTCAAGTAGTACCTTTTCATCGTTTGAGAAGATTAGTTTTCCCTTTTCATATGGATGAATAATTATTTTTGATCCCAATAAAAAAAACTTATGCTATCGTGCTTCAATCTTCCTATTAGCTAGCTCCTCATATAGTAGAAGCTCAATATTACCTACCCAGACAGGTTTTGTCCATTTATTCCAAAAATCCAAAACTTCTTCCAACCTTATTGAAATATACTTGTCATACTAATCATAGATTTTAGACTTTAACCTATCCAAAAATTTTCTCCTATGTTGAGCTATGGTATAGTATTACCCATCATTTTAACATTTAATGGTAAAAGATTACCTAAATAGTTGTATAGTAACCCTAACCTCTATTATCATCTCAAGAGTAGCTGAAATCCTATACGTATTTGATGAGAACATGCTTGGTGAAACATAAAAAACAATTGAAAAAAGCCTTTTGAGAGTCGAAACAAAGAAGATGTAAACTAAATTCAAAATGCTCAAGATAAACATGAAATTCTCCCTTAATTGGGAAACTAACCCTCCCATCCCTCCTTAGTGTAGTAAAATTCTAATCTTTAGGAAGCCTAGTAAGAAAGCTTTACACTTACCACAATTTCCTTATCAACAGAACTCTGAATTCCATTTGGTGCCTCAACATTATACTCTGTTATTAAATAGGTAAACTAAGGGTTTGTCATCCTCACCATCATTAAGGTTCACATCTTGTGGAAGAGCTTTAATACAAGCTAGTTTATTATACATACCAATGGCATTGCCACAACTTTAAGCCGAACCAACATTAATTGAAGCTGACTGCGTCACCTCATATGGGGGGGAATAGCCTTGGAAGAGGGAGAAGAACAAATGATTTTGGTGTAAGCGATACCTAATGTGGAGAAATTTGAAAACCATAAGGGAGAAGTTTTGAGTTTGAGAAGAAATTTAAGTTAAATGTGCAAGAGCTTTTCAAAAGTCTAAGAGAAATGCAAAAAGATCTGTAAAGAAAGAAGAAGAATAAGCTCTTGAGGGTTTTATAGGAGAAGAAAATAAGTAATCAAAGGTTTTATAGGGATTAAAATGGTGGTTTTTAGGAATAAGCATCTAATTTGATTTTGGATGGCCTTGATTTCAGACACATGTGTACAGTATCCTAATGGGCAGTATATCGACAATTATTGAATGTGTAGAAGAAATTATTACAAAAGAGACAATGTCACACACGTTTTGAGAGAGTAGAAAAGCAAAGGGTCACGACTCTTAAGCTATAAGTTTCGATTTTCTCTAAAGTTAGCTAGGCATAGGTGCACACGAATGAAGTTGGTAAGGTGTTTGAGAATAACTTGGTAAACAAATTGTTCTAGACATAGCATAAGCTTAATTGCTTGCTTACTTTGATTGATACCGAACATTTATATATATTTTACTCCTACACTTGAGTTATCGACCATGGTAGTTAAGGGGCAAATGTTGATAGCGGATTTTCATCCCTACAACTTTGTGCTTAACACAATATTAACCTATCTTAAATCGAGTGTTATATCAGGTACAATGATTACACTATTAATTGAGCCTTGCTGTAACTTTAGTTTACTCAGCAACACTAGATTGGCATTTATACTACCGAGCTGTTCTAGGAGCTTTGATAACTTGCTATACTCTGTTTAACCAACATTTTCTAAGGGTTGAATCACGATGGCCCAAACCACCAAGTTTAAATATTCAAATATCAAAATAAGGGTATAAACAGTGATAATAACTGCTTAACTACTTACTTCTTCCCATAATTTACACATGGCTAAATTTAGGAGATGCGACATATCAGTAACAATTCAACTGCTTTCCATTGCAATTATCAAACAAGAATCTAAGTACAGGTAATAAAAAACTATGCGAACTCCTTATGCGCTCTACTTACTTAGTTACCCATTCACTTCCTTATAATTCAAACATATACCTAATTTAGGCATCAAAATGGCTACATCAGACTAACCCCGACATCCCTTAAAGCTTATGTTTATTCTTTTTGCAAATTGCAAACACCAACTGAAATTCTGACAACAACACTTTGGATTTTAATGGTAATTAGAATTTAGTGGATTTACTTATTGCTATGATCACTCGGTATCCTTTAAATAGTCCAAATCAGTCATCTCCTTGTTATTATACTAATAACATTATTATTATAGGGAATGATACTATAAGGATTTTATCTCTAAAGTCTATTCACGAAAAAAATTTTAAGATACTAAAATATTTGTTGGAAGTTGAGGTAATAATGAGTGAGAAAGACATTTTCTTATCTCATAGAAAATATGTGCATGTCTTATTAAATGGAACAAAAAAAAAAAAAAGTTAAACCATATAGTATGCCATGTAGTTATCAATGCTTCATATTTTATAGCCTACAAATGATGTTGATATTTTTGAAGATTTTAAGAGATATAGACGATTGGTTAGGAAGTTAAATTATCTCATAGTGACTTGTCTTAATATTGCATAGTTGGTTAATATTTAAAGTCAATCCATGTCTTCTCTAATGGTATACCCATGGCAACTTTAAAGTAATTTTTGTATCATTTAAATGAAGTTTTTTGATGAGGTATGCTATATGAAAATGGATTTAGCTACATTAAGTACTTCTTAGATGTAAGTTAGGTGAGAACCATGATAGGTAGGAGATCTACTATAGGTTATTGTGTGTTTGTTGGAGGAAATTAGGTCTCACGGATGAGCAATAGCAAAATTTTGCATGCAACTTGAGTGTGCAATCTAAATATATGGTTATAGCACAATCATTTTGTGAAATAATATGGATTCATTAGTTTCTCATCAAAGTTAATTTTAAGGTGTTAATATATGCAAATTTATGGAGTAATAATTAAGCTGCTCTATATATTACATTTAACCTCGTGTTTTGTGAATTAACCAAAAACATTAAAATTAACCATCATTTCATTTGTAAGAGAGTAGAACAAAATTTGATTTCTACGTAGGATGAAACGATTGAAAAACAACTAGAAGATATCTTTATAAAAAGCTTCAAATGAGGTTAAGAAGATATTGAACTTGTGATTTTATATATAATTGGAACATATGAAATTGAACAGAATAGTATAAAATTGGTAGAATCGTTAGCTTGTAGAATAGTAAGCTAATAGGATCGTATACCTAAACTCATAATTTTGCCAAATATCTATACTTGGATGGTTTTACATCCATTTAACTAAAAAAAAAAAGAAGAAGCAAGAAAACGTATAAAATTATAAGCTCATAAAATTATATAACTAACTTGTGATTTTAACAATTATGGCAATTATATATGTGATGAGCTAGACATGATTAGCATTTATGCTTTAGCTTAAGAGGAAATGTTATAAAATGTAAATCAATGAAAACAATTATTTTAAGATTGAACCATCCTAGCATATTTAATTATGATTGACTTTAGGAATTATTAATTAATTTTTTCCTTATATAGTCTCCTCATACATATATTCATATCTATAAATACAATTCATTCTCTCTTTTTTTGGGCTTTTGGTTGAGATAAAGTGAAATAAAATTTATTCAAAGATTACTTTTCTATCTTAATTATTTATAAGGTAAAACTTGATGAATATAAAAAATATGCATGTTTAATTAATTTACCCACCTCATGTTTAGTGGTCTTCAAGTAAGATCTTATACTTGAGAAATTAATTGTGAGCAATCAAGAGACCTTGATAAGAATGACACATTTTTGTGCTAACCATTTGTTGTTGTTGTTGCGATAGTTGTTGTTGTTGTTGCTGCGATAATTGTTATTGTTGTTGCGATAGTTATTATTATAACATTTGTTGGTATTGTTGCATATTAGAAAGCTACAATTAAGGAAGCCATATTTTTATTACAATAGTTAAGTATAACCTAATTCATAATTTATTGAGTTGACCTATCACGTCATTGCAATAGAGTTTCCTACCTCCTTGATAACATGACAACTTAATAGAGCATCTTACATAAGTCTATACTAGTGAGATGATGATGAATAACTGATGAAGAAGACCAATTCCAAGAGTAAGAAGAGGACCATGGTTCTACAGACCACTATCTAAATGTCTGTTCTTATACCAATCTGTTGTGTTCACTATTGTAGAAATGGGAATTCAACATGCATACCAAAGGGTTAATGTGGGTTTTGAAAGTGTCTTTGATAATTTTGCATGACTTTATGATATTTAATTGATAAATGATGACTTAAATAATGGAATTATATTTGGGAGTAAATTTGAACAAAGTTTGGATTTTATACGTATTATGCAATGTATATTGTGACTATAGTATAAGTTCAAAGCTTATTCATGTTTGATTTGGAAAAAGTTTATGATAAGTTTAGGTATAGAATTCGTAAGCTTATTTAGTGTAAGTTTAATTTTTCGAAAATTTTTCAAAATAATTGAATATTTTTATGATCATATTTAATTTTTTTTGTATGATGTTTTGATGTTTTTGATAGCCTAATTGAGCGTTCAAGTATGTTCATGTTTTGGTACGTTTTGATAGTTTATGTCTAGAGTTACTTGTGTTATTTTAATTTTTTGGAAACTAGTTAAGTGTTCATACTTTTATTAAAGTGTTCTTCCTGACATAATATATGCTTGAGAAGCTTCAAATTTAATACATTAGAGAACACAAAAAAAGAAAAAAAAGAAAGTAAAAGCTTGTATTTAAATAGTATTTGAGGTTTTCGAGTATTTATTTAAATAATCTTATTTGTAAATTTCTAAGTCATGAACAATAAATTTCAAAAATTCGATCAAAATTCTAGTTCAATTAAGTATAAGAACATGTTTGATCTTCACAAAAGATGTTGAATGTTAGAAAAGGTGGTTGCAACTAAATATTATAAATAATAATAAAAATAACATTTTTTATTATAAAATATGACTACTATTACTACTACTAAGAACAACAACATTAAATTAATAATTTATAGGTAGCATCCACGAGATGACAAAATCAATCTAAAATTGATCCAAGGACATTGAACTAGTTTATTTTAGTTGGGTTCATCATTAAGCTTGTCAAAACCTAGAATTAATCAATCAAAGACTAACTTACAAAACCTAGAATTAATTAATCAAAGGCTAACTTACAAAAATTTATTTTAGGGTTGAACCATTTTTAGAACCAAATTAGTTTGATCTTCCCCTACACTAAGTTTGGATTCTCTTAATTGATTCATTACCTAATTGAATAGATACATTACATCACTACGGTAACTGATGGTAAGTGGTAAATCAATTAAAATAAATTGATAAATAACAATTGAATTAATTAAATAATTTTATTAATGGGCTAGTTTGGTTATAAAACCAATGCGTTTACTAGTTTAATAGGCGATACATAGAAAATAAACTAAATTAAAGCCTAATAGACTTAAGCTTTTGTCTTAAGTATTAGGATTAAATTATGAACTTATTTAATAGACTTAAGCTTAACTTGAGAATAATTAACTAACTTCTATACTTTTAGTTTTTATTAAATAATAACTATGCTTTCTTAATTGCACACCCATCGATTAATAAGTTGGAGTTATAACTAATCAACATTTGTTTATCTTGTGACAACGTTTAAGTGTACAATAATCTTATATATTGTATGTGCTAGTGTTTAGAATTTTAAACCAAACTAATATGCAAATTGGTCAATAACAATAATGTTTCTCTTTGTTGTGTGGTTGTCTTAATCCAATGAGGGCCAACCTTGGAGTGGGTTACAAGCTACGATTATAAACACCAAAATGATATGCGATAAGCTTTTAATTGGCTATATTTTATATAATGATTGTTCTTTGAAATTTGGTTTATTTTAAGAATATGATATTTAATTGAATAGAATTTGTTTTTTAGGTTTTGGAACGTTCTTTGAAAGAAAATGAGAAAATAGAAATAAGTTTAACTCAAATTAGAGTTAAAATGAGGAAGTAATTACGTTTTGAAGTTGACACCACCAAATGACATGGTTGTATCCATTCCAGTGAAGATTTTAAGTAGAAAATTGCATTTTACAATGAGTGACATGACTTGAGAGACACAACTGTATCCTTCACTACCAAATTTGAGAAAGATTCAAAAAAGATTTTAAAAAATTTGATATATTTAAATGATAAGATCAAGTGACACAATCATGTCTCTAGGTTGTGTTGTTGGTTGTGAAGTCCTATTTTTATATCTCCTATATAAAGCTTCTTTAGGGATTTTTGTTTTTGAAACTCTTTAAAGGACTTTTAAGAGACAAGGGTTAGACACTTAAGAGAGCGAAATACTTCAACATTCCAAGATTCAAGACTTTTGATTAATTTCATGGCCATTTTTCTATTTCTTTTTTAAATCTCGCTAAAGATTATTGCTTTACCATTACTATGAATAGTGAGTAGGTCCATTGTATCTAGGTTTTGTAGAACCTAGAATTGTTATGTGATATTAGTTTTTCTTAGATCTAATAAAGATCTTTAATTTCCTTTATTCAATTATGGATGCTTGATTGTTTTAGATTAATGTTTTGTAGAGTGTTAGTCTAAAATCTGATATTATGTAGGAGAATTGGGAGAATCGAGAGATTTCTTGTACAATTAGATTTAAGCATAATTAATGAAGATTCTTGCAAGTTTAAAGATAAATTACAATGTCTTTCTTATTGTTGATTAATATTTTAAAGAATTTATTATTCCTTAATGCGATCTTTAGTTATACTATTGAGAAAAGATTCTAATAGATGTTTTAAATATTAGGGTTAATAAATTTGAGAAAAAATATTAGTTTTAATAGAGAACTCTCTTGATCAAGAAAATTAATGATTAATTAGATAATCTTTAGTAAAGTTGCATGCACAATTCTAGGGAAAGTAAGCTTTAGGTACAATATTGAATTTTGATTTCATTTTCAATTTGATTGCTTTCTTGTTAATTTCTTGAATTGAGTCTTGGTTAATCTTTAAATTAGTTTTAGCAGTAACTTAGATTTTTTTCTTTAAGTTCTTGAATTGAATTTACAAGTTAGATAATAAGAAAATAGTCAATATTAGTACTCATATTCCTTGTAAGAATGACATCCGTTCTTTGAAATATACTATTAGTTGCTTAGGTTATGTAAGTTAGTGCAACGGGTAATTGATAGGAGAAAACAATGTCATTATAATGACTCTTAGACTTATCTACAAAATATAGTACACAACAGACAATATAGTATTGGATGGACTATGGTCATATTTGCTTAGATGATAGTGCATCTCTTGTATGAGATTAGATCTTTGTGGCTTGGTTTTAGATAGGAATTTTGGATATTTTGTCAAGGTTGAATGGCTGCTATTGTAAGATTTGACTCCATGCTTTTGGAGTGTTCTAGTGTCATAAGTACTTTTTTAATATTTGTTTACACTTCAAGTTAATATATAATAAACTTTAATTATTACATTAAGCTCAATAACATGTATAAATGCAACAAGTATACTTGTTTAGTTATTTTTATACCCAATTCGTTGTAGTACATACATCTTCTTTACTAAATTTTAGATGATGACTATTTTGTTAACTTTATGTATAATTTCATGGGCCATGGTTGCGACTTTGAGGGCTAAGATGATGAGCGTCACATGTAGATGTATGTTTGTTGTTTTATACTAGATTTTTAATACTCTATTGTCATTTTTTGTTTATTATCTTTTGATTGACATTTGAAAATTATTGTTTTTCTCGAGTTGTTCTAAGACTTTACATTTAGTTTTGGATGTTTTGGGCTAGAGTAGTTAATATATGTTTGCAAATCATACAAGTTTTCAAAATCATTTGTGATCTTTTCATTTACAAGCTAAGTATTTCTACAAATGTTTTCCAAAAGTTAATCAATAATTTTATAATGTAAAATTTGTTTAAAAACCCACTAATCATGTAATTAATCTTTGCATATTTTATTTAAGTAAGACATGTATATATTGTTAATACCTACAAGGTTTAGGGGTGTGACATCTAATACAAAGACAAATTTTGCTTTTGATGATGTTTCAATTAAAAGATGTGATTCTAACTCTAAGGAAGGTTTTCCTTTAGAAGATTACTAAGGATTCAATTTAAATAAACAATATTCCTTTTAGTTCAAATATGGAAGTTAATGATATAAAACCCAATAAATCCATATGAAGTTATTTATATGATTATTATTGTCTCTTTAGTTTTTATGTACTTTCCTATAAGATAGTTATTCCATATTGGTAACCATCCTAGCATAAATATTACATATAACCCTACATGAAGAATAACTTTGATGAGTATTATTCTAACTTCATTGATTAAGAAATTCTCTCTTTTAAAGCCTCTATTATATCAATCTTTTTCTCATGATTGTGACAAGCATATTGTTTGATATATTTACAGGCCATATTAGATAAGTTAATTGTAGTTTAGTCTTTGTTATTGCATCATCCAACAGAGGAGTTATCCATATTCATACTTCTAATTTGGGATGTAGCCACATGAGTTATTATAGAGTACTCAACTTAGTTGAATAGATAAAAACAATATAGAGTATAAGATCCAATCAATCTTATAATTTGGAAAATAATTTATAAAATTTATACGAAAACTTTTAGTACAACACTAATTGAATATGTAAAAAATTTATATTTTAAACAAAAATCACATTGTGCTATAAGCTCCTTTCTACAAACAATTAATACAAAAATTAAGATCATAAAATTAATAGGAAATAGTTAAGTGAAAATACAAGTCTTAAACTATAACAACAATTATATAGGAAAATTCACAAACCAATATGTGTCTCTCACCATCAAAATTTGACCTTTAAACAAAAACCTAACATATTGTCACAAACATTTACTAGCAATTAATGTATAAATTTAGCTAAAATTACTAAAAGCAAAGCGGTTTAACCAAAACCCAAATCCTAAAATTAGTAATTCAATATGCTTATGCGAGAAAATGGTGTAAATTCTTTAAAACAATACTATAAGATGAAAAAGAAAGTCAATGACTTTTCGATGTTATTATAGAGACACATGTATTGATAGGTGCCACTAATGAGGCAAAATCATCAGAATCAAGTTCTTATTCATGAATTTGTATTGAGTTGTTTAGTGTTAATTCTCTAGAGTTGCTTAAACAAAAGGTATTTATGGAATTAAAGATGAAGCTTTTAGGTGTTGTTGGTTTCAAAGAGTTATAATTTGTAATAGACCTTCTTTCATTGCTTTTGTTTGGTAAGAAATTTTAGGACTTAGAACACTAAGTTTGTTTAGTAGAAGACAAAGAATAAGCTAAAAAAACATAAATCAATAAATTGAGTAATTAGGGTTAGGCGAGTTAGCATTGGGTTCATTATGACCCTATTAGGGCAGGTTTTAAAACTAGGATAAAAACTCCTAAACGATCTTTACCAAGATTTGGGAATGCTATAAGGTATTATATAGGATTTGAGTTTTATAAATCCCTTGCAAACCTACCTTGGTAGCATCCTTACTGTTAAATGTACCTTTCCTTAAAAACTTATGATTTAATAGCTATTTCTCTCATTTTGTTGATTAATTGCTTTATGTTCTATATTAGTGTAGTAAACTTACTCCTAAATGTATCATATTTAGAGAACATAGCTACGCTTATGGATTGTGCTTGAATTCTGATTTAGATCTTAAGCACATCAAAACCGTTGTGGAGGAAGTAGTTTTTATTATTGTTATAACTGAGAAAGCTATTGTTGTTACTACAATTAAGGAGGTTACTAGTGTTACTACAATAGGTAAGAGCATTGTATCTTCAGTTTCATTAAATTGACTAACCACACCATCACAACAAAACTTTCTACCTCTTAAGTGGTGTTAGCTTAATGTAGCATTCTATATAGGTTTACATTAATGAGATGATTACCCTCTTTCCTTAATAACTAATCTCAATGATTGAAACCATGTCTAATTAATACCATTCGCTTATGTAGGGTAATTGCTAAAATTATTGATTAGTGATGGACAAACTTGGTAGGATTTAAAAATATATATAACTTGATTGAGTTATCAAAGTTGCTGTGTTTTTCTCAAGAGGGTTGTAGAGGTTCATCACTTATGTTTATAATTACATAAATAGGATCAATCGACGGTCAAATATCATGAAGGAATTTGTAATATAAAGACTTAGTTTTACAATGTTTTGTATATGTGTAAATCTATACACACATACACACACACACACACACACACACACACACACACACACATATATAACTTACAAAAGAAAAGCAATTAGAATGTCAAAGATAAGGTTAGAGAAGAAATGTAGTAAACCCCTTAACAAAACTGTGCTAAAATCCATTTAAAATCTAATAATATTTGATTATTACAAAAGGCATCTAATGCATAAAAAGAATTTTGAGCAATTCATTTTGAAATAAGAGTACGAACTAGATTATAGTCTAATTAAAATTAAAAGCAAACAATAACCTAGTTATAATGCTTGTTTAGGAAAAACTTGATGGAAAGAGAAAATCCCCCTAACAAGGCATACTTGGTGATTTTTGAGTAGTAAGTTACCTTAGTTGTGAGTGATTAGGAACTTGAAGATATAACATATTCATTCATTTGCCAACTATTTGTAATTGTTGCTACTAGAGTTATTGTCATAGTTGTTACTACATTTGAGGAAGGTGTTGTTGTTGTTGCAATAGGTAAGGGCACTCAATCTTTAATTTCATTGAATTGATCAACTATGCTATCATGCTAAAGTTTTATGCCTCTTAGTAGGCATAGCATCCTATACAAGTTTGTAATAGTGAGATGATTACCCTCTTTCCTTAATAACTAATCTCAATTATTGAAAACATTCCCTAAAATTGATGGACTAGTATGTAAGTTATAAACTAGATAAAACTTGGTTAAGTAGTAATAGATAATGAAATTAAGTAGAGTTATACAAATGAGTCATGACTTGTGGACCAGCCTATCAAATAGGTTAAGATTGAATTTTTCAAGTTGTTCAAAAAGTAAGCCAAACGAGTTCAACCCCATTTAAATTGTGGGTTAAAGTGGGTGTACTTGTTTAACTAGTAAGTTAAAGTGGGTCACTCATTTAACTTGTGGGATTGACACAGTAACCTAATATTTAAAAAAAAAAAAAGGCATAGCCTAACCTTACTGCATATTGTCATTCCCTAAGAGATATCTCGGTCATGCCAACCTGTCGTATACCACCTCAAGTGCCTTAGATTAGTCTTACAACTAGTCCGTAACCTTCGACAAGATAGACAAGGTGCTTCCAATACTGGGTAGCTTCCTAAGTGTACCTTCCTAAGTAGATCAAAATATTTCACTATTAATTACACATCATAGCTACACTTTCTTCATTTCAAATTTATCATAAGTGGGAATATCAACCTACCAAAATATAAAGCAGGTACGATACAATATAAAAAAAAATAAGTCCTAAGGAGTTCGGCTAAACCTTACATATTAAAAATCGAATATTCTTAAAAGAGTCCAAACTAAGAAAAGAACTAAAATTCTCTCAATCACTCCCTTGCCTCACATATTCCAGCTGTCAATACTAACTTCAGGCATAACACATCCTGGTATGAACCATAAATTGTCTTGCATCAAAAGATTAAGAGGGTGTAAGCTTACAACCTGTTTAATGAGTAATCCCTTCGACTAAACCTTTTATGCAGTAATCAAACAGTCAAATTATGCAATTGTATGAATGCAACAACGATATGCTCAAACAATTATATATAGTTAAACCAGCAACTGTGTATAGCTCGAGATTTCACCTTTGTAGCCAAAGTTAGAGTTACTCAAACTATTAGACCTAAGTTCCAAGCACCATCAACTACTAAATACACTTGTTTCATGTCCATTCTATTCTTTCTTCACTCACAATTTCTTATATCATTAAATTTAAGTTCTCAACCCTTAAATCGAGAGTATGGATGTGAGTAGCGTAACCAGTCTACTCACCCCTAAGCAATGGGCTCTAGGACTCGGTCTATTGCTATGTCGTTGGCATCTCCAATGACTAATAAGCCTGCAGGTTAAGGCGGGGTTATGTTCCACGTATGCACTGTACAAAAACTCAAATATAAATAATTATAACCTTCGCAAGACCCCTTCTTCCTGCACATGTGATGTAACGACCAACATATAATGATTCAAATTATGTTATGCATGATTCTGTTTAGTTAAGGTCGAAAATTGTCATGTTTATTTTATTTTAGTGATCACCCATTATCAATAGACAATCGCATGGTATACTATAAATAACTATACAACAAACATTTCATTAATTTATATTAGGGTATCTTAACACAATAAGAATGGAATGTCATACACACGTAATTCCCCACTCCCTAAGCATACCAATTATCATTTAACTTTTAATATAACTATTCTACAAACAAATACAATTATAGTAGTCATCGGAATACTCACTCAACTATGATAAACTACAAGTCGTAGTAGTCTGTAGGCAAGTCCGAATTAATGTCAGGATCGTTTGAAATAATCCTGAAGGAGTACGAATAAGAAAAGGGAAATTTCCTGTTAAGTTAACTATCTTCACTATAATTTCCAATTTTAACTTAAACTTGTTTTTATCATAACTTTTTCATTTTAACTCCAATTTTTGTGTTCTTATAGTTGTTTTCCATCATTTTTGGATGTAGATTATCGTGGTGTGGTCCATTTTAGCAAATTGTAACCTCAATTTTTGGTGTTGGTCCAAAAAGTGACAAACCTCTTAATTGTTGGGCTTATTAGTTCTGTTTTGCATGATCTTGGTCTTTAATTTCTACTTCTCTAATTCCTAATGAGTTCTAAATTCATATTTGGGCTTTAGGGTGTATTTAAGATAAATTCTTTATGGGTCCATGTTTAATTATTGATCTAACGTTAGTTTTTTACTGTTGGTGCTTCTTGGTTGGGCTTTTGGGCCTTGTTGTTAAGGCTTCTTAGGTTAGGCTATCTTATTTATTCTTTTAGGCTTTTTGAATGGTCAAGTTAAGCCTTAAACCTTATTAATAAAATCTTGAAATGTTGGTTTCTTAACTCTTTAAGTTCAAAGTTTTATTGGTTTGTCTTGTTTTGTAGTTTTTGGCTCGTTTTAGCCATTTAGGGCCTATGACCTAAGCTCGACACGCTTGTTCAAGTCTAAAAATTATTTAAACATATTTCTAAATAATTTTTCAAGTTAGGTTCAATTTTTTCCAAAATGTTTTTGGGGCTTTTTTAGGTTGATTTTGGGCCTGTAACATGTTTTTGGTTCGGTTTTGCCTTATAGTATCTTAGTATGATAGTTACACTACTTTGGAGAGTCTTAAATTACTTTCATTTTTTCTAAAACGTTATTATAAGTAAAGATTAAAGTGTGATCAAATTTTTAATGGTCTTGTTAAGCTTCCAAATGAACATATTTTCTCAAGATTTTTGTCTAAATAATATATATACTAACTAAAGGGGTATGAGGAAATATTTCAAAGTTAACAAGAACAAAACTAAGGGATCTTAGAGATATCCTAAAAATGCTTCAGATCCAGCATAATAGCATGAGGAAAATAAAGTGTTGCTTCACCATTTTGCAAGATACAAGTTTACATCTTGTTTATTAAAACATATAGTCAAATCCCTACATTTCACTTAAGGAATTTTCCTCATAACTACTTCTACGAGAGTTTAGAACTTAGGAAACTATAAGAAAACATATATATATTTTTACATCTTCATTTCGATCCTAATACATCACTTATAAAAGGAGATATCAAGAAGAAGAAAGAGAAAAAAACTAGTGAAGAAAACTTTACTACACTTTGGTAAAAGAAGTGGATGATGCCTAAATGGTGGCTCCTCTTGTTTTGTCTTCTTATTACTTTGGTATCCTTAGCCTCCTTCTTTTAGTTAGTCTCCTAGGACTTCTTCCTTTAAGGGTGCATAAGAGTAGGGTTTTGTGTGGCCTCTTAGCAATGTGGATGTTGAGAGAAACCACATAAGAAATGCTTTTGCTTGTTAAGTAGTATGGTGTAAATAAGAAAGTGTTAGAGCAAGAATAATGTAGGTGTGGTTGTGGGTGCATAGCCATGACTAAGAGGATAGAGGATTAGGTGTTTTGTGACTTGTTTTGAGGTGATGCCTCAATGGTGGCTCCTCTTGTTTTGTCTCCTTATTACTTTGGTATCCTTAGCCTCCTTCTTTTGGTTAGTCTCCTAGGACTTCTTCCTTTAAGGGTGCATAAGAGTGGGGTTTTGTATGGCCTCTTAGTAATGTGGATGTTGAGAGAAACCACATAAGAAATGCTTTTGCTTGTTAGGTAGTATGGTGTAAATAAGAAAGTGTTGGAGTAAGAATAATGTGGGTGTATGTGTGGGTGTATAGCCATGACTAGGAGGATGGAGGATTAGGTGTTTTGTGACTTGTTGTTTTGAGGTGGTTATGGAATGGAACCAATGATGAGGGAAAGTGATGGGGTTTCTTTTGCTTGTCTTGTAAGGTTTCAAATTGAAAGTTTTAGCAATGTGATAGGTAAAAAAAAAATTTGCCAAAGGATAGGATTTGTAGCTAGTTTAGAGGCCTTAGAAGAAGGCTAAAGTCCTTGCTTACACACTTTAAGTAAATGTCCATAATCCTAGAGAGAATGCTTCACAAAAGTGCTCTTAGGTTCCTCTCAATAGCCATCCCTAAGTCTTGTTGTGAAGATCGATATGACACCTTGAAACTAGCCTACAAAGTTTAGGATATAAGGGGTATGTTGTAGCATACTTTGGGGATGATTTGGCTAGGCAAAAGGGCATAAAATTTGGGACGCTTAACTCTTGCTATTCACGTCCATAATAGAATTTTTTTCTTTCTTTTTTTCTCCATTCAAATGTTCATTTGGTGTGTTATTCATTAGTTTATTTGTATGTTTACTCATTCCTCTTATTTGCCCTACATAAATACTACTAACTTGTTTATTTACTTGGTTAAAATTTTAAGGTTCTAATTAAGGGTTAACAGAAATGTGAATTTATTCATTTAGTTAATTAGTATTTTATTTTAGTCAACTCTCAATTTTTTGAGTACTAAAATATTAAGGGTTCGGAGCTTTATATTTGGTAAGCTTTACATATGTTTTAGGACATCGTTTGTTACTTTTTTTTTTCCCTACAAAATATCGAGAATTTTAATTATTTAGCTTGTCGACTCTAGAAAATATTAAGATCATTCAAGCTCAACTCCAAGTATTACTAAAATTTATGGAGCTTACACATATCACATTCATAACAGAACACTAAGTCACTCATTCACTTCACTTTTAATTTCAATGTATAACTAGAAAACTCTAGCTACATATCATGTATCACCATCTTCCTCACACTTATTTCTTACTTTTTTCTCTAGTCCTTCCATTTTTATTGCTAGTTCCATCCCTTAACCCTTCTATCATTTTCTTCTCTTGGTCTTTCCATCAAAATATCCATATTATGTGATAAAATATGACATCAATTCAAATGCTACTATATAAACGCTACACAGTCATTATGTCCTTTTCATTTTGTACAATTTTAAAATAAAAAATAAAATCTATTGTTAGTATGTTACATATTAGCCCATTTAATACACTATGGAATATGTTAAAATCTAGCGGTAGGTCCGGTTTGGTACGATTCGCCTCTTTTTACCGAACCTAATATAACGGTTTGGTTTTTTAAAAAATCGAACCTAACTATATTGTTCGGTTTATAAATTTTTCGAACTTAATTAAATTTGGTTAGGTTCGGTTTGATCTACGATTTGAACCATTATGTCAAATGGAATTTACTCAACTTAATTTTAATAATCGATACAATATTATGATAAAGAATAATAAAATATGAAAAATTTGATGAAATTTATAAACATTGATAGAAAAAAATATAAAAAAGTATAAAATAATTACATAATTTTTTTATTTAACTAAATGGTTCGATTCAATTTCGATTCAATTTGCTTCTCCGAATGGTTGGGTTTAGTTTAATTTACAATTCGAATTGTTTAAGTTAAATTTTCACTAAATTTTTATATCTTCGATAAATATGAAATTTCAAATGGAATTAACTTAATTTAATTTTAATAATTGATACAAAATTATAATAAAGAATAACAAAATATGAAAATTTTGATAAAATTTATGAACATTAATGGAAAAAAGTATAAAATAATTATATAATTTTTTTTATTTAACTAAATGGTTCGATTCGGTTTATTTTTCCAAATCGAACCGTAAACCGTTTATGCACAACCAAATTAAACCGTAAACTAAACAGTTTAAAAAAAAATTTGATTTTTTAATTTGATTTGATTCATGGTTTGATCCGCAGTATGCGGCTTTCTTACCCACCCCTACACTACAATGCATAAATTAGTTAAATAAGCTCTATTTGCCCATTCAACCTAAATTGGTGGACAAACTCATTTAACCTGTCTTTTCGTATAGGTCGAGTTAGGGCTAACAAGTTCTAGCCTATAGATTGGTTGTGGTGAATCCATTTGGCAGCTTCCTTAGGCTTGGTTTTTGGTTTTACGTTTTTGGTTTTTTTTTTTTTTTTTCTTTCGTTTTTCCATAAGAGGACTGTGGATGTCAATTACTCGTGTTTAGAATTCAACAACGGGGTCAACGGACAGTTGATACCGTGAAATTTGTAGTATGCGAGAATTTTACCACGTTTAGTATGTTTTTACACAAGGTTATAAAAGGAAAACAATCAGAACATCAACGATAGGTATAAAATGAAATATGTTAAAATCTATTGACTATTTAATAATATCTAATGATTACAAAACACAGCTCATGTGTAGAAGAGCGCTAAGCAATACATCTAAAACAACGGTACGAACCATATAATATTATCTAATTAAAATTAAAAGTACACTATTGCATGTCTACCCAAGATTCATAGGAATAAAAAATTCAAATACAATACTTGCTAGGGTAAAACTTGTTGAAAAGAGAAGATATACAGAATCAATCAATTTAAAAACCCCCCTCCAGCCATGTTTGGTGGTCCTTGAGTAGGAACTTGCCCTTGAGAAACTAAATGTGAGCGACTGGGACCTTGAACATAGGACTGACCCATTCCTGTGCCAACCATTTGTTGTTGCTGCGGCAGCTGTTGTTGTGGCAGTTGTTGTTGTTGCAGCTGTTGCTGCATTTGAGAAAGCTGCTGCTGCTGCTGTAGTTGAGGAAGCTGCTGCTGCTGTTGCAGTTGAGGAAGCTGCTGCTGCTGCTGCAGTTGAGGAAGCTGCTGCTGCTGTTGCAACTGGGGAAGCTGCTGGTGTTGTAGCTGAGGATGCTGTTGTGATTGCATCTGTTGCTGTTGCTGTTGTTGCATCTGCTGATGTTGTTGCAACTGCTGTTGCTGCTGCTGCTGTGGCTGACTTGGTACTTGTGGCTTAAATACAACCATATCCTGTAACAATTATAGTTAACAAGACAGAAATTTGTATCTTATTAAATCACGATTGGGTCAAAATATACAGTGTCTCACTAATTAGAAAGACCAAGAAAAAACATGCATATGTAGGCAATTTAACTCCAATAACACATGTAATGGCAATTGCAATTTGACCCCTCCCTATAAGCTCCCAGAACATTTGATTTCCCACCTAGACTCTCGAAAATGTGTATTTATACTCCTAAATTTCCTAAAAAGCAGTTTTAGCTTATCCTGAACACCCAAAATTAACTGCAATTTGGAGGTAAAATGTCTCAAGAGTGGCATATTTATAATTTTGGGGAGAAAATGCAAGGAATCAATAATTATGGATTTGTAATGCAAATATCTCAATTTGCTAAGGCTGGTCAATTCCTCATTAGCATAGGTAAATGCTAACAATATACTAGTAAAAGAAAAGGCGTTTATCACGCATATTAAGCTACCACATATTACTAAGCTAAAATATTATGATGGAAGCATCAAAGCTTAGCAAAACTCACCCCAGGAAATAGCATCCCTATCAAGCGGTAAGCCTTGTCTGATACAGATAGCAGCAATGTTTGAGAGGGTAATTGGATCACTGCACACTATAACAACAAAATCATCATCAGCAAATCTTTTGAGCTTGGCAAATACATTACTTCTACAATTAAGAATCTTTGATAAGCAGGTCTCCAGCATGTCCATGACAATCCAAACAGCAAACTCAGCTTTCCAATGTTCAAAACAGGGGACCTAACAAGTTTTGGTGCTGGTTTGCAGATAGAAATATTACTTACAAGCTTTTTCTCTTGCAGCTGTCCGAGAAATCCATGTTGATTCATAGCCCGAAACACTAGAAAATCAGCCTTGCCAACATATTGCCTATACAAAGAACAATTCAAGTGATGAATCCATCATACACCTTATCACCAGCTAGAAGTGAGGTGCAGTTGAATAATATATATTCGCATAAACTAGCTGGAACTTCTTTTAAGCAAATTCTAGAGTTAAAAAAAAATTCCATCAAGCAGATATTACTTGTTATTCATGTGGTCCTGAGATATCAACCGCACTATTTGCATTGTTGGAGGCCAATTTGCAGCAAGTCTGCAATGGAAAAAGACAGCTTATTCAATAAAAATCCATCATAAATAAAAATATGAAAAATGCAATAAAAACATCACATCTTTTTCATGATCATGGATAGAATGATAGAAAAAATAGTAAAATAAGAAAGAGGATATAGATTTAGCAAGGTATAAGCTCCAGAAAAGACATGTTATTCTTAATCTACCATGTATGACCTACAAAGGTTGTCTTTCCATCCTTTTTCCAGACACGTAACCATCAGCAGCACCATGTCCATTTGCTCTCAGATGTTTAACTAAACTGGTAGACAAGATCAACACAACTGCTTTGGTTTGATGGTAAACCAACACAATCCTGTGAATGTATTACTTTGCAAAAGTCATTCCCAGATAACAAGCCCAGTGCCAAAAATGAAGGCCAGTCCCTCTCTTTTTTTTTTAATCGCCATTTTTTCATGCATTGACCATGCAAAGGGAATTTCACTCACAGTAGTTTCATTAACTGCATGTTCCAATGTTATGCAAGTGCGAGACAGCGCAAGGTAAAGCAGCAATCAAAGGTAATAAAAGTGTCTTCATTTTCACTAGGAAAAAAACTCTTTGGACAGTTCAACAAATAATATTTCCTTTTCTTTCCAACGTACTTGAATAATTAGGCATTACTTTCTTCTTCAGGTACTACTTTGACTTGCAGCAATTGTGAAAGGATGAAAATATTTGCAATGGTGGGTAGAAGTATCAGTGTAGAGGTGTGTCAGAGTGACTAAGGAGAGGGTACCGATGCACGTGGAAAGTTGTGACATGGTGAGTGATGGCATCAAAATATTGCTAAAGTAAGAGAAAAATTAGAAAATAATTTGAGTGAAAAGGTCTTCAGTTTTTGTGGTTTTGCAACTTACAAAAAAGTGGTTTCCTAGATTTGAGATTCAAGGGAGAGGTCAAAGCTTCTCTTTCTAAAATCTGATGTGTCCAATGTACACTGTATCTAATCTCACTATGCTAACAGAGTTATTGAAAAGAAACTAACTTGGCCTCAATCTACAAGTTTGACTTTGAGATAATTTGATTGAGGTTGTATTCAAATTTTAGGTAGTAGTGAACTAAGAGATCTTGGGTTAAAGTTCTCCCGTTATTTTTCTTTAGCATGTGAAGCTTTTTATTAAATATGAACATAAACAATAAGTCTGGTGCAGTAAAATTTTACAATTTCTAATCTAGAGGGTAAATTAATTATTAAAAAAAAAAAAATCTTGTACAATTTGGTAAAGCAGCAAGGATGAGTTGGGGATTTGAGATATTTCTTGCATGCTAGTATCATTTCCATGAGTTGTGTTTATAAGTTAATGTCCCCATTTACACATGGAGGGAGTAAGAAGTCACCCTCAGACAGAGGGATTCAGCATTCATGCTAACCAAACGTATGTACAAATACAGAAAAACTCATTAAGTAAACTGGAATTGCTCTAATAACGCATGTAACAATGAGACTTACGTTTCCGAAGCAGATGCACTCCTGTAACCCTGCAGCAGCCACAACAAAACACTAGATAACGACAAAGCTTTACTGATGTTAAAAGGAAAACAAGATATGAGCAAGAATGAAAAGGGGGGAAAAAGAAATAAAAGAAAAAGTAACAGTCCATGGTCATCAAGAAGAATAATCCTTTAAAACAATTTAAGACCAGAAGAGAAATTGCAACAATTAATGCAAGGGTATGAGAACATACTTCCAATCTGGTGATGAAGACAGGTTGCCCTTGTCTTTGCCCGGATAAATTCCCCTGTGGTTTTTGATCAGTCAATACAAATTAGCTCTTGCACGGTGACTGTTTGAAATAGCTGGCCTCAATATTGGCCAATGATCACACTTTTCTAAATTGACAGCAATCTTTTCCTTTACAGCAAATAAATGCAGATATTCAAGTATGAATCAAGCTTAATAAAGAGATTACTCATGCTACATTACACAATTCTCACAGTTTGACAAAGGGGAAGATATCTCCATCCATTGGACCATTTGTATTCATATACATTAGGATCCCGATTCACGGATCTCTCAGTTCAAGAAAGAAAAATAAGAGGATCAAATAATTTCTTTTGAATCTTTTTCAAATTCGATAAATGTTGGTTGATTGTATATTTCATAGTGACAATAACAGGTTTGATTGGCTTTATTGATTATTATATTTCTAGACTTCAATGAAGCAAAGAAAGTTAGACAAATTTCTCAAGGTAACCTAGATCATGGGCCTTGTGGACTGATAAAATGATGCCCAAAAACATCGCATAGATGGAAATATGATAAGCCACATAATTTACAACTGAGGCAGCCATAAAACTGCAATCATTTCCTGCGTAAACCTGGCCTATACATCATTCCACAATTTAAGTCTCATTTGGTCAACTACATGGGTAGGAAGTACCATTGGTTTTTAGAAGAGCTCTATTAGGATGGAGGATATGATGATGAGGAAATACAGCTCCGTGACTCCTAGTTAGTTGTAATCCTAATTACTAGTGGATGTAAGGAATCAAATTTCAAGAATGGAAGCTTTGGATTCACATGCCATCATGATCTCTATACTCATCAAACTCAAAAAACAACAAGATTTAAGATTCCTCGGTATCCTACCTTACGAAATTAAACAACCAAGCCTAAGATTTAACAAAAGATGCACTTGACACCTCCCTAAATAATTGACCAAGGAAACCGAATTATCTGCAAAAGGGTGATGTTTCTCATGAACAGCCAAGGTTGTGCTGAATAATGGCTCAGTCTCCTCAAGTCTCTAGCAGCCTTTGATAGATGGTCTATGCCATAAGAGACTTAGTTTTCTTTCCACCTAATCTAGAATGGTTCAAGCATATCAACAGTAACCTTCACAAAGGATATTTCTGTCAGAAGGCCTTACTAAAACTATGACAGCCAGATTGCTGGCCTCAAACAAGAAAAAATTCTTGGGGGAGAACAAAGAATAGTAAAAACTGTTTGACAGAGTTTTACTCTGTTTTTTGGCTAATCAGCAGAGTATTGGCATAAAAAATTTTTCCTATTTAAGATAGAATAAACTCTTGCAAGCAATATGTTATATTAGGGCATCAATTAAAGAAAACACTTTCTTTTTTTTTCCAACCCAGATTCTTTGTTTATTCATCTTGGCCTTTGGGATGATCATACTGAGGTCCTTGAAATTACCATCCATGCTAACTTCTTATTCTAGGGATATACAGATGTGATGGGTTTCATGAACTATGAGAGGAGAAAGCAAAAAAGTGCGATGGCCATTTGATCAGTCACAGAATCTACTGTTTAATGGAGGAAGAGCTGCTTGTGCAATAGCTTCTTCCAATGACATTGATGAATATTGAGCAAATCATGAAAGTTATCAAGCCCAAATAGAGTTTGATATTAGCCTACCAATATTATCCAAGGTGGCAAGATTTGGAAATTAGCTGAGAAGAGGCTTAGAAAAATTCATCTTACATTGATTAATTGGAAACCAATTTGCTAAAAATATCTGCTTGTACTGGAAAGATCATATAATGGAGGGACTTACCTCCCAAACTTTTACATATTTGGACTGAGCAGTTTGCAGAGCATTTGACTGCTGTGACAGTCCCATGCTAGCACCTGGATTGTTATTTGGACCAAGCGACTGCATACCAGATTGTACTTGCTGAGGTATTCCAGGAGTAGGGATCATTGTGCCAGTCCCAGAGGAAGGAGCTGATGGACCAAGGCCGCTCATCATGTTTTGATTCATGCCAAGTCCACTTTGCACCATTTGTGACCCTGAAAGGTTTCCCTGGTTAATACCTTGGGCAGTCTGACCTACACTGGCATTTCCTTGAAGATTGGAATTTGGTTGGGAAATCCCCATATTTGAATTTGTAGATATGTTAGAAGTTGCTGGTGCAAATGATCCAAGACCTGTATTTTGAGCAACCTGTGCACTCCCAGATAGAGTGCCAGAAGCTGTTACTGATGTAATTCCTGATTGTCCAGATGAAAAAACTGTCTGTGCTGCAGGTACAGAAGATTGCATTCCTGAAGAAATCATATTTGACATATGCATGGCCATAAGAGTTTGGCCCATAGATGGAAGACCAATGGAAGTTCCTCCAGACAAGGCTGCAGAATTCACCACTTGACGTACTTGAGAGAGATGGTTCAAAATGTTTGAGTTTGCAGGACCCCCAGGTCGTAAGGGCTGTGAAATACTACTGCTCACCACAGGCTTCAAATCCTGCACATTTTCGGTATTTGTAATCATATCTTGGGACACAGAGGGGGGAGAGGCTGTCTGCAATGCAGGCCCAGGAACTCCTTGAGAAGCAGGGCGAGCAAGTGAAGGAATATGAGTAAAAGTTGGTCCAGATACCATGGAAGTTACTGTTGTTGGCTCCTGCCATAGTATCAAAACAGAAATGACAAGGCATCATCAGAAAACATAGGCTGCCTCGGAGAACATATTATAGAAAATACATATACCCAAGGAGACGGAAATCTTACAACTTTAATGGTAGCAGTAGCACCAGGACCATTTCCAACAGAGACAGGTTGGCGGTTCATGATGGATCCATTCACTGTGAGAAGAATGAAAACGAAGTAAATTGGAAAAACAACCATAATTATCCATCATGTGTGACAAATTGATGATAGACTATCCCCATTACCTAGGTTTTCTTAAGTCTCAAATTATGCACTGCACATTTGTTTCCATGGTGCATCACCCAATACTTTTTAGCAGATTCATGAGCAAGTATATGAGCAAATTATAATGGCTAGTTTGTTTTTGACCTTAGTAGTCCATATTTGATTCTGTAAGGTGGGTTATACCCACCTTGCATATTTTCATCCAACTATACTAATAACAGCACTATATTGGAGTAAAAAATACATACAATAACACCATTTTTACCTACATGAACACATTGAAAAAGCTCCAAGACTAACTTGCATAGAATACAATAAATTCTAACATCATCATCTTTGGGGCAGTATAGGAAATTAGTTTTGATGAAAGCATAAATAATATGAGAGAGAGAGAGAGAGAGAGAGAGAGAGAGAAGAGATTGTGAAGCACTTAAATCAAGAGATTCTGCAACATCAATATTAACAGGGTTGCTTAAAAAGGTTAGAATGCTTCATGATGTAACCCATATAAACTCAAAAAGCACTAATGTAATATACAAAACTAAGGGCAGATAGAAACTCTCTTTTTCTTTTTTTCCTTTTTCTTATTTCCCTTTTCAGTGAATGACAGAAGCATTTCTTTGATATGTAATAACCTGATGGAATTGAGGTTGGAGGTGGTGCAGTAACTGGATTAACAGAAGATACATCCATTTTAACAGAGCTCTGAGTTGAGGGCAAATTTGAAACTCCAGGATGAGTTAAAGCTGCACGGGCCTCCATAAAGTTCTCTGAAATAAGAACAAGAAAATGAGGATGCTTGGAACTATCGACCTGTGGATCTGCTGCTCTTTGGTTGCGCTTTCCCTACATCACCCAAAATAGGTCATCAGTCCAGCAATTTTAATAAGTGGCGAAGGATCCATCTTGTTATATCATATCCGGCTACAACATACTCTTTTTCTTTTTTTCCTGTTTTAATTAGCACTGTCTGACATCATTGATTTGCAAACGAACTTTACATTAGTCTATGAGTCAAATCAGACAACAAATAAGCTTTCAATTGATGGCATTGCAGATATTATACAATAAATAAACTTTGGAAAGCAAAAAGTTTACGGAAAAATTAATAAATAAAACCCTACATATATAAAATAAAACTTCTTTATATTGGTTTTGTTTGTTAAATCCTTGTCCTTTTTCAGTGTAAACAACCCCACCCCACCAAAAAAAAAAAAAATGACAACTGGGCTTTAATGCTATCTATTCCTGGTTCTGCGATAGTGTTTTTATGCTCCCTTGATCACAATTATAGGGCTCAATCCTAGCATACCAAAAGACTTTTTCACTGGGCCATCTTATACCATTTAAAACAGAATTGGTACAACAGCAACTTCCTTCAAAACTGAACAAGATTTTTTTGGGTTAGTAACTGAACAAATTTTCTATTAGAAAAAGCTGGCATCATGCTTGGAAACCCAAGGATGGAAGTGACTTAATGATAAGAACCTGAAAGTTTAGAATAAAATGGCTAGATTTATCATATTTTCAAATGTTATGTTCTTGCAGCCTGTATGGACCAAAGAGAGGAGCTTTCCAATAAAATCACTTGTTCCATGCTGTTTCAGTATGAAAGACAAGATAGTAGAACCACTCGCAGAATGATAACCAGCACCCTATCAGTGTATCATTAACGAAGTAAGCACTTCAATCCCACTATTGCCTGCAGAATCCTTCCATTAATTCGTGCACATCTCCATTAGCCATAATCAGCCTAAGGTCAAAAGGTTCACAACTGTCTTGTTATGGTATTGGCTTTTGTACATAAAATCAAAAGGTTGCAGAGTTGAACATTCTGGTGGATTTTCATCCTTAAGAACATTATTTCTTTACCAAAAAGCTTTTATCACGTGAAGACTGCAAAATGATGGCATGCACTTAAATTAAGAATATCAAAATGGACACTGAAGATAAACATACTCTTTCCAATGCTTCCAGTCGACACTTCCTCCAAATCAAATTTACTTCTATATGTCAATATTTACCAAAAAAAATCTACTTCTCAACTAAATGAACCAAATAACAGGCACAAATAAGAAAGGGAGGAACCTAAGAGCAGTAATAAAGAGTTAATCAGATAATCCTTTGTCCAACAACTTCATTTTAGGATTGGCAGACCCGCTTAATTTTGGGCAATTAGAAAGAAAGAAATAAGAAAAGGTATCAGGAGCAATATTTGTCCATACCGCACTGTAGATTGCCTTAAGTTTTGCAAGCTGCTTTGGACAGATGACAGACAGAGAAACAAAGCACTGCAGCACATATCAGATGTCAATCATATTGTAGTGTACAGCATGACAAGAAAATAACCAGTATTTTCCTTGAAAAACACTAAACTCACAGAGGGGAATAGTTTAGAAATTGTCTCTGCATCAGATAAACGACTTTCTGCATGAGCTTCTATATTTTCATTTTCCAAATTTTGCACTTTTGGTCGGTATACTGGTGTTGGCAAGGGATAAGGATTGCTTGCAGCAACAAGAACGCAGTGTCTTTTCCCATCAACATTTTGTTGGGTTTGACCCCCACTGGGAACACCTGGGAACATCTACAGAGGATGCATCATCAGACCACTGCTTTGCAAATAAAGGCCATTGCTGGTTAAATCTAAGCATTGCTGTGCATCTTCCTTTATGAGCCAGAAAGAAAAATTTCACGAGGTTGGGCCATCAGCGATGAATCACTCAAGTACTTATAAATATAGAATCCACTTGAATGCATAAGGAATATAAATTACTTCCACGCAGCTGATTTACTAATTTCTATTGCTTGACAAGCTAAAAGAGTAAGTAGTGCAGCAACACAAATTAGCTGTACCATGCAGTGATTAGAGGCCACACATAGGAAATAGTAATATACCATTGTATCTTACCATCAGCGCTTCAGCAAGACCCTCTGCAATAGCAGCGTCACTGAAACCACCACCTCCAAAAGATATAGCTAAAAGCCACTCTAGAAAAATATCCACATTTCTTGTCCAACCACTTCGTTGTACGAGACAAGCTGCGAAAGAATTGAAAATATAAAATAAAGTGCCTCTCATTATCGAGCAAACAGATATCAGTTTTGAAGCATTTCCTATAGAAAAACATTTTAAATTTGCAACAAAAATAGCCTGATTATTCGCAGCATGACCATGACACCGAAAAAGCTCGTTTATTTCTCTATCTAGTGAAATAGTTGTATGATAATAGTTTTTCCATCGTGAATTGATTAAGAACACTAAGCCAAACTCATATTTTCCAGTAGAAAATTAAAGAGTTAAAAAAGAAGGCACATCCAAGCACAAATAAATACAAAACAATTATCCCAAAAAAAGGCAAAAAAGAAGCGTAAGATAAATAGTGACAAAGAAGCTCCTAGCAGAAACTAAAGGGACTCAACCAATTGGAAAATTCAACTATATGCTTCTGCTTTTTTGGCTTCTTAATTCAAGGAAACAAGAAGCCCCTTCTAACAGTGTTTAGAACGTCAGCATGCTCTAACATGGACAAGGCAGAATTACATGATGGACTTAGCATCATAAGAAGCACAAAGGTACTTACCGTTGTATGTTCCATGAGAATAGAACACGACCAAGGAGAATTCAACATTTGTACCGGACTTCTGCTGGAGAAGAAATAAAAAGAAGATCATCAAAACACTGAATATCAAAGTAGGGGTACATTAATATCATGAAAAATATTTTCGAAATCTCAATAACATAAAGCATGTTGGTTATTGAAAAATAATTTCCATCTGAATAAGAATGTTCTACAACAAATAAGAAAAATGAATTCCTTTATGAAAAATTGAAAATTACGCTCCTCCATTGTTGACCTATTTGAATGCTGACTTTAAATACCACTACCTATCACCGAAAATCAACCGTGCTGTCACTGCTTGTGACAAGCAAACAACTAATTGCAACAACTTAATACACTTCTTTCAATTAGAGCGAATAATACTAAACAGTATTCCTCATTTTACATACTAACTAGTAACAAACACTAAAATAAATCCAGATAACGAAACAATCACACCTGGAAATACAGAATCATTGCTTAACCAAATTGAAAAGCAAGCAGTACTACCTGCCCGGGCATATCATTCCCGCAAAACGACCTGCATAAATGCATGCAAACAAATAAAATTACGCATAGCATAACAATTCTAATCTTCTTCATTCAATTAAATAAAGATCAAAACTTCACCAAAATGTCTTGTGATGTTACATGTATATAATTTTGTTTTTTACATGTAAAACGAAAAGTCCCGCTAATTTAACTGGTAAAGATGATAAATGAGTGAAAATTGAATAAAAACCTAATGATCTTTTCGAGGTAATCGGAGTAAATGGAGTGCCAGAAAGGACCCATAGCAGCAGTGCCTTCAACGGCCACGATCAGCTGCCTCTCCGCCATGTTAGAGAGAGAGAGAGAGAGAGATAGGAACTCGTGGTATTCGCCAATCTTCTTTGTCTCTCTAGTCTGTTAGCTATTTGAGTGAAGAGAGAAGGAATGGGGCCTTATGCTTGTGTGTTTGTTCCTGCATTCTTGATTGCTGTCCCGCACGATGAGGAAGAGAGAGAAAGTGTGTGATTCCTGAGTCGGCGGGTCTCAGGTCAGTTGGGTATGTCATCGGAAAATTGGAGTTTCTTTCCTTTCCATGTCGATGCAAACTGCACTTAATTAAAAATTATATTATCCGTCATTTGATAGAAAATTCAAAATGATAGTTGGAGATATATTGCTAAAATGAGTTAAATAAGCTATATATGTGTATACATATATATATTTATATATGTGTTATATATACATATATATTATATGCTATATTCTATATTATTAAAGCTCCAAGGCATTTGTATAACCATAACTTCTAAAAATTACTTGTTTAATCTTAATATAATATTATTTAATAAAAATACTAATATTAAAATAAATTTTTAAAATTATAAATATTTTATACCATGAAAAAATTTATTAACTTTTTTCTTTTTTCACCTTTTCTTTTCCCTAACTATTCATGGACTCCAAATTTCTCTCTCTTTCTCTCTCTCACTTTTTTTCTCATTTTATTCTTCTACTTCCACGTACAAAACATGAGAAAATCGCATGTTTACTATTAAAATTAAAAAAAATTATAAAATTACAAATTGTACAAAAAATATTACCAAAATANATTTTCTCATGTTTTGTACGTGGAAGTAGAAGAAAAAAATGCTAATATTAAAATAAATTTTTAAAATTATAAATATTTTATACCATGAAAAAATTTATTAACTTTTTTCTTTTTTCACCTTTTCTTTTCCCTAACTATTCATGGACTCCAAATTTCTCTCTCTTTCTCTCTCTCACTTTTTTTCTCATTTTATTCTTCTACTTCCACGTACAAAACATGAGAAAATCGCATGTTTACTATTAAAATTAAAAAAAATTATAAAATTACAAATTGTACAAAAAATATTACCAAAATATCAATACTTAAAAATATGATATTAGTATTTATATATATATCGCATTTTCAAAATGTAATATTTTTAAAAGTGCATTTGACCAATACTAGATTTGATATATATAAAAATATTAATATTACATATGTAAATATAGTATTAGTATTTTAGTAATATTTTTTATATAATTTGTAATTATATAATTTTTTAAACGTTAGTAGACATATATTGCACTCTATAAAACAAATACCTTTTTTTTTTCTTCTTTTCAAACAGCACTTCTCTACATTCACATCTCTATTTTTTGCTACGTTCTTTCTCCCACATCTCATATTTTCTTCCTATAAAAACAATATAAATTTATTAAGTATGTATTACAATCTTTTTTCTTTCATAATTTTACTTTTTTCTCTTCCATAAAATTAATTATTAAACATTATAAATTTAAATTTCACACATTTGATTTTTTTTTTTAAATTGCATATACATCATGATTAGAGCATCTGCTAGTATTCTTATAGTGCCCATTTATTTTTTTTTCCCAATACTTACTATGGGAAGGGGAAATTTTATATTTTCTATACATCTAATAATATAGAAATAATCCAAATTATAGCAATAGCTTCAAAACTATATGTACTCAGTCCACATACTTCATTTTTTATTTGTATTTTTACATTTTCTTATGTAGATTATATCTTATTAGTTGAAAGTGAAATTTATATCTTGTAGCAATTGATTATTTGATATATTAATAATGGAAAAATTAATTTGGTAGCCATCCCTTACTTTCATAAAAGACATATAAAAAATAAGCTTACCAGCTGTTTACTTAATTGAATATCATAAGTGTTGATATCAGATTTTGTTTCAACAAGTGAACACATGTTGGGAGAATAAAATTGCAAAGTGATATAAAAAGTAAAAGAATGGAAAGAAGGTCCCTTATCTATAGTCTTATGCCAATTTATAGTGGGCAAGTGGATATTTGTACTCATATTTGGCTCTAAAAGTTGAGCTTAAGCTTCAATATTACTAATTTAGGTCTTTGGCCTATTTTATTAAAAAAAAAAAGACTATTAATACTTGCCCCCCATTCTCTTTAAAAATAAGTTCGGCAAAGAGAGTATCTAAAAAAGTCGGTTTTGTAGTAGTTCTAAAAAAGCTTGTGATTAAGGTTCTAAAAAGACTAGAATGCTATAAAGGCCCGAAGAGGTGAAGATCGGGAAAGGTCTGAGTACTTGAAGATGTCAATATACCTAAAAAGGTAAGGGCTTAAAGAGGTTGAGGCACATAAAGAGGTGAAGGTCTAAAGAGGTTGATTGGCCCCGAGTTCACTAATGATATAGGATATTAGGCTTATTTACTCGTCTTCCTTAAAGATATTTTTTTCCCATTGTCCATTAGATATAGAAATTAGGTATTAGCACTCTGTAATTTGCTTGTCACTCATAAATAAGGATGCAATCAGGACGAGTTTAACAATCTCAATCCCACCTTATTATCTATAAGAGCTCCTAAAACTCTCTTAAAATTTTATAGGGTTTTGAGAGTGTTATCTAAGGCCTGCTTGATAAGCCTATTGGGAAACTCGGTTTCCAAACCTTAAACCCATTTTCTTCTTCTTCTTCTTCTTTTTTTTTTTTTTCCAATCTTAATAGTAAGTTATGTAAATTTAATTATACAAATTAAATATGTATGGAATGTAAAGATTAGGAAAAGTAAAGCATTAAAAATATATAGATACAAAGTGGTACTGCGAATCAGCAATAGAATGTTAAACTAGAAATTGTCTAAAATTTATTTTAACAAATAGTAAACTGTTTATTCTAGTTACAAATAAAGAAAATCTCTAAAACTATTACTTTTCTGTTGAGAAAAAAAAATGTTTTTATACTATGTAAACAAAAGAATGACATATATTATAATATGAACATTTTATAATTATCATTCATATAGTTTCATCTTATAATAAGAGGAAAAATCGCTTTCCTATTGACAAAAAAAAAAAAAAACTAAATAAATAACAAGCCATAAATAAAAGATTCGGCTTTATAAGCAAAGCAAATTTGATACTTTCATGTTAAAATATAGCTTTATCTTTACAATAGTGTGAGCTCAAAAGGATCAATTTTTTGTTTCATTATATTAGATTTACTGTAATCAAATGTAATGACATTATGTCCATATTTAATCAAAAGCGTAAAATCTAGAAACTTGCTAGTTTTCTGATCGATACTTTTTATTTCTTATTTCTTACTTCTTACTGAGTAGTAGGTTTTCCAATGGTTTTTTTTTTTAAAAAAAAACTTAGAATGTATTTCAAAACCCTATTAAGTTTTTAGATATTTCCCAAAACTCGTCTCAAAATCATATCGGAAAATACCTTATAGAGTTTTTATTGGATTGAGTGAGTTGGAAACTCTTTTATCCTAGTTGCATCCTTACTCGTAAAGTGTAGGGTTTAGAATTATCAAGAGTAACCCATTATACTTACGTAGGTTTAAAGTGAAAGGTGTTTTTCTAGCCTCAATTGGTCTTTGAGTTCTCATTTTCGTTTTGAGAGGACGTAGAAATAAACTTATTAAGAATTGAATAAATTGTTACAAGTATTAAACAGTCAGTACTTTTTATTATTAAACTTGTCTAAATTCAAATGATAAAGCTTGGGTCATTGAGCAACATATAGATATAATTTAGTATAGAGATCATAAAACTAAAGCAAAAGCGAGTGCCAACGATATATCAAGTAAAGGCAGAGTATAAAACACTTATCTTGAAGAATAAAAAATAGACAAATTTCAGACTGAATGTGAGTCTTACTCACCTTTCTTTGTTTGTAGCTCGTACATGTCTAGGTGAATGTGCCTCTAGGTCGCGCCGTGTATAAATTCTGTCTCCGTTCAGATATGTAAACGGAAGTGAGCTCTAACTTCATTGGTCTGACTCTACATGGGGGGCTCATGTCAGTTTTGCCCTCTTTGTTTAAGCCGATAAGGTCACTCTAGATCACGTGAATAGACAGCTCAAAATTTCCAATTTGTTCGAGCGAATTCAACTGCCAAAATAAAGTTGCTAATCTGCTCCACAGTTATTGGTCCACGTGCTTTGACTCCAATGGAAGTACTTTCATGAGAACCCCCCCGAACAACAACCATCACTGCCTGAATCGCCCCATCTATCCTCCTGAGGAGGGGTTTGGTTGGCCGGGTTTTTGGATTTAGTTCACTCTCACGGGATCGCGACCCTTTGTCCCAGCCATTATAGCACGTGTGTCGCCCTGGGCACGAGGGACATAATGATCTTAATAAAAAGAATACTTCAATATTCCAAATTAGTTTGCGAGGCAGCTCTGTTGATTGAAGATAGCAGGGATAGTCTAGAAACTAGAACTATCCATAGGAACTTGCAGATCCAATATGTAGAACACCTCCCATCAGTTTTAAAAAACATTACCTTTCTGCAGACCGAGCTCCGTTGACCGTGGTGCTTGGTAAGTTTTCACTCGTAGCGCAACGTTTTAGGTATTAACGTGGATTTTTGATCTCGCTACTATCATTAATAGGTCCAATTTTTTATTTATAGTTAAACTTGAAAAAGCTTCTTGGAACTTCGGCTTCAAACATTTCTCAACTAGCTAAGTAAAGTTGCTCGGCTTCATGAAAGCTTTTTATCCACTTCGATGTACTTGGCTAAGAGCTGTTTCGGGAAGATAAGGAAAGCTCGGACTTCGGTCCCTTGATTTGTTCGGTAAGCTCGGGCTATAAACAATTCTGGACAAGGGAAGTGCTTGGAGCTTGTCTGGTTCTTGGCTAGCTCATAAAGAAAAGGAAATCAACTCGGTCTTGTCACCAATTCATTTCAGAATATGCAAACCAATTTTCGTTGCTTCACAACAATCTTAGATCTCAACATCCCAATAATCTTTAACTGCTTCAGAACTTGATCTGTCGGCTGATTTCAGTAATAGACTTTCTGGTTTTCTTTTTGGCTATTTGCCTCGCAACTATATGTTTCTTTCTCATGGAAGATGGACAAAACCAACCATCGTCTTGCACTTTTTTTATGTGACTTGCAGCAAGAGAGATGAAATGCCTCATCGTAAGATTAACAAGCTTAAGTCAGGCGGGGTTCTCGATGAATTGAGTTCACGGTTGAAAAATTAGCTGCTCGGAGCACACTTGATGAAGCTCAGATCTGTCTACTAGTGGTCAGGTCAGAAACTCGTGGAGCAGCTAGGCCACTCACAACTCGGACATTAAAATGCAGCTCACTTCCACAATCTAATCAGCTCAGTTCTACACCTAAGCTCGGTATGGACAACTAAGACAGATTGACCATTCATGCTACCTTATGGGAATTGCTTGGCTTTCGAGTCTATGGCTTAGTTTGGCTACTCAAAGTAGTTCAACTAGGATATCAAAGGATGTTCGACATGCATAAGCGAGCAGCTCGGATTGTGCCTACCGATGTGGATGAAACTCGACCTTTGCTATTGTAGATCGGCAGCTTGGCATCTTGTAGTTTATTGGCCATTTTGTGTCGGTCACCCATCAAAAGAGCTCATACTTGTCATATGGAGCTCAGTTTAAGTAACTCTATGAATGGATAACTCGTTTTAGAATGCGGAGGATAGTTCAAATCTTCGTTCTCATCTATACAAAAGAGCTCGGCATGGACACACACAAAATATATATATATATATATATATCTACACAAAACTCTCGCGGTTTGACTTACGTTTCAATATACTTCGAGGATTCCAAGAAACATGTCCGCATTCAGTTGTGAGAGCCGAAAACATTTTCTCAAAAGTAAGAGTGTTTGTAGCAGATCGAATGCTCGACATAACCAATTGTAGCTCATAAGAAACTTCAAATAAAGAGTTGCTCGGATCTTCATTCTTTGATCGCATGTTTTGAGCTTTGACTTCTCATGCCGGTCAGCACGTATAGAATATTAAATGGGCAACTTCACTCGGCAAGCTGAATGGGTGCTTTGTGTGTTATGCACGAGTCGACTCCCCGCTTGATCTTCACTCGCTGCTACTTGCAAGAGTTATAACTACATGATATTCTGCCTACTACATGGCATGGAGCTCAGATTTGTTTCAACTAAAGTCGAACTTCAGAATTGCTTGACTATTAGAAGCTCGGAATTCGGAAGGTGTAGGTCGGCATTGGATCTTCACTGAATTCTATTTGGATCTGTTACATAGTATGTGAAATTGTAAATGCTTTACACTCATACGAGCAAGCCAATGGTAACATGAGAAGGGCTCAAGTATCTAGTTCGCTATGTTTATGTCAACTGCAAAGAAACTTAGCTTGGAATTGAGACCGCCGCTGCTATCAAAATATAATTCATTAGTCGCACTCTTCTTGAATAATAGAAGGACATAGATATCGGACTTGTTAGCTCGACTAACACATAATAGCACATAAATGAAGGACAGTTCGACACGTGTTCACTACTACAAGATTAATAGCTCGGTAATTGGCTTCTCGACGACAGCAGGTTAGTACAGGTAGTTTACGAGCTGATAGACAACATATACTTATGGACAACTCGATAGCAACTAGACAACCTCATAGCTCTATTTTAGTATGTCTTGATGCATCTTTGGGATTGGACATACGGAGACCGCACCACAATGGACGAGAACCAAAAGAAAAGTAAAGGGGTTGGTAAATCTGGGTAATTACAAATTGGATATGATACACCATTTGATCCTATTTGGTCTACAATTTACCGGATATAACTCACTAGTTCGAATTATAGGGTTATTTGCCATTACTTATTACTAAAGGGAATAGATAAAAGTTAAGAGATAAACGAGAATACTAAGGTTGCTTAGGAAAGAAAACTTGCGATAATCAATAATGCCATCATGTAATGTTTGCGTATAAGTAAATGCGGTTTATATACTAGCTCCATTAGGGTTACAAGGCATACATGGAAAAGGCAAAAGGGTAATTTATAAATGGAATACATGAAATATATTAAAAAGGTAAAAGGACAAAGAATATCCCATATGGAAAATATAAGAAATTTTTTTGAGAATATTGTGTTAGAAGACATGTGTCGAGAGGTGACTGGGGGCTTCTGGTGCGGTTGGCTGGGTTGAAATGAATTTTGGGGTTACTTAGCAGTTGCAGGACTTTGCTTAGAAGAGTCAATAGTTTGGGTTGACGCAGTCTAGTTCAAATCAGAGCTTAGGTATTGAAGGATATTTTGGTTCTCTCCAGATCAAGTATTTCGACAACACAGCTTGGATAGAGGTATGATGCTGGTTAGCTTGGGAGTTACCTATAGCATCGTATGAGTTCAGTAATGGGTGTGATTGTTTGGTAGGTTAGCACATTTGCCTAATAGTTTTGAAACTATGTTAGTCCTTATGAGAGCTCGGTACTCAAGTTTGCAGAAGTGTAAAAGATTAAGGTCGAGCTAGGAATCCTCATCTTGAATGGGATTTTGAGCTAATATCCTTTGTGTGAGTTCTTGTAGTCCTCTAGCTCAGCTGTGTATAACTAGTCTGAGGAGTTGATTCTTATCATCTGCTTAGAGGTCAGAAGGATTTATCCTCAAATCCGAAGGGGTTTCTTGCATTTGCTCTTTTCAAGCATTTGCTAGGTTTTCTTCTGGTTAGTGGGAAATCTAGTTGGTCACATTAAAGGTGGAGGAAACACCATAGTTTTTGGGCAACTCAATCTAATAGGCATTGTAGTCGATCTTCTCTAAGACTTTGAATAGACCATCAGCTTATGGAGATAGTTTGCTCTATCTCAGGTGCGAAAATCTTTCTCAATTGAGGTGAATCCATACTAAGTTACCTCGCTTAAAAGAAACAATTTGGCGACTACAACTATCGATTTCTTGCCTTCTTTAATTGAACTTGGCGATCTTCCTTACCACGAACTAATGCAGTTTTTGTATTTCTTGAGCTCGGGCGACTCTAGATTGACTTTCTTTAACAGTTATGGGGATATCGGTCAGATTTAGGGGGATAGTATGATTGAGGCAATAGATGACCTCGAAAGGAATCTTCTCAGTGGTACTATAGATAGTTCGGTTGCATGCGAACCCTACAATTGCTCATCAGTCTGAAGGTAGCTATTAAAGCTAAACACAAGTTTAGTCTTAAGTCTTCTCCAATCAGTCTTTCAAAAATAGCTCAAGAATTTTATATCTTAATTTGAGACAATGTTCTTCGGTACTCTATGCAGTTGGACAACTTCCTGTAAAAACAAATCAGCAATATATAAAGTATCGTTAGTTCGATGGCATGGGATGAAGTGTACCATGTTGTTGAATAGTTCACTACAATGAGAATTGAATCCTTTCCTCTATATGTCTAGGGAAACCTTAGGACAAAGTCCATGCTAAGGTTGGCTTAAGGTGCGCCGGTATAAGTAAGGTCATATACTCCCCATGCAGCTCCTTCTTTCCCTTAGCCCTCTTATACACTTCACAACTACTGACTAACTTGTGGACATCCTTGGGTAAACCAAGCTAGTAAAAGTTCTCTTTCAATAGGTCAGTTTTTTGGTCTCCCCAAAATGACCAAATAATCCACCACTATGAGCTTCTTTCACTAATATCTCTCGTGTAGAACAAGTCAGTATATACAGCTTTCTTTCCTTAAACAGATAGCTATCTTTAAAGTAATATCCTTCAATAAAAACTCTTTCTTTGCATTACTCAAGAATAGGACTAAAGTGGGGGTTGTGAGTAGATTACTTGGTGATAAGTAAAAGCTCTAGTAATTTTGTCTGTAGGGTGGTCAGTAAGGTTTACCGACGTGACAAATCATTTGCAAGCACATTAGCACTACCCTTCTTATGTTGGATCACATTGGAAAAACATTCCATAAATTCTAGCCACTTTGCTTATCTTTTCGAAAGTTTGTTCGAACTCTCAAGATACTTCAAGGACTAATGGTCCATATAAATTATGAACTCTTGTGGTGATAAATAGTGTTGCCAAATAGTAAGAGCTCAGAAAAGAGAGTACAACTCTTTTTTATATACAAAATAGTTCAATGCGGTACAATTGAGCTTCTTATTGTGGTAAGCAATTGATTAGTATCCTTGCATCAAGATGGCACTAATACTAATTCTTAACACATCATATTTCAATTCAAATGACTTGTCAAAATCTAGTAGAGCTAAGATAGGAGCAGTAGTGTGCTTCTCCTTAATCTTCCTGAAACTCTGCTAAACTCGGTCATTCTATTGGAATCCTTCACTCTTCTTAGTGAGATTAGTCAATGAAGTGGCAATAAAACTGAATTTCTTAATGAATCTTCTATAGAAAGAAGCGAGATCATGAAAACTTCATACTTTAGTGATATTCTTTGGTGTTGGCTATTCCAAGACAACTCAGATCTTTTCCCTATGTGCTCGAATTCCATCCTTAGATATTACATAACCTAGAAAGATAACTTCTCCTTGACAGAACATATACTTCTGTAGGTTTCCATGCAATTTCTTAGCACGTAGAATGTTAAAAATAGCTCAGAGACGTTGAACATGGTTGTACAGGTTAGTACTGTATGTTAATATATTGTTAAAGTACATGACCACACATTTTCTAATCAGCGAATGCATCACATGATTCATAAGCCTTACAAATGTGCTCAGTGTATTTGTAAGTTCGAATGGCATAACCAACCACTCATAGAAACCATGTCTTGTCTTGAATGTAGTTTTTCACTCATCATTTGGTCTCATGTGAATTTAATGGTAGCTACTTCATAAATCAGTCTTTAAGAATATCTTGGTGCAATGAAGGTCGTCTAAGATGTCATTAAGCCTTGATATTAGGTATCCGTACTTAATTATAATATGGTTGATAGTACGGCTATTGATTCACATGTACTACGAACCATCCTTCTTTAGGACAAGTAGAGCTGGTAAAATACAAGGACTCATGCTTTTCCTCACATAACCTCACTCTATTAGCTTATCCACTTACTTTTTCAACTTGACAGCTTGCTCAAGTTTCATTTTGTAAGCAGGTTTGTTTGGCAGGGTTGTGCCTGGCTGTAGGTCAATACAGTGCTTTATGCCTTAAACTGGAGGTAATCTCTTAAGCAACTCTTCGGAGAATAGGTTGGAAAGTTCATCAATCAATCTTCAGATCTCATCGGGCATATCTTCTAAATCTCTTAGCTCTAATAATCCCCAAATTAATAAAAACATTGGCTCTTCAGCCTTTTCAGTAGCTTAGAGCTCTCTTCGACTCATTACTAAGGCTTTCTTCTTATTAGCTTGGGTGAGTTGTTATGGGTCTCATTCACTTGAGTTGGTGTAATAGGTTACAACACGATCTTCTTTCCATCTTTGACAAAAGCATAAGTGTTCTTATATCTGTTGTGAGTAACATATTAGTCAAATAATCAAGGTTACCTAAGCAATAGATGTAAAGCTCCCATAGGAGACAACATTACATAGCACTTTGTCCCTATATACGTTCCTAAAACTAAAAGGTACGATTGCTTGTTTAGTGATGTGTAGAACACCCTTATCATGAAACCGGTATAGTTTGTAAGGTCGGGAATGTTTAGAGGTCGGTAGTCTTAACCTCTGCATAAAGGATTGTACAACAACATTAGTATAGCTTTGTCTATCCATAATGATGGTACATAACTGTCCCCTAATGATACTAAAATGAACTGATTTAAGGACTAATAAGGACGGTTGCAAGGGTAGATCCAAGATTGAAGAATGAAATGGGAATTGAGTGAAAATAGGAAAAGTAATTAAGTAAACCCTTGAACAGCTCCAAGAATATGACGTATTAAGGAACTTCTAGAGATTTACGGCTTAACTCGATATGAAGCACGAGTTGATATAACAAGAGTACTTACCACCTAGCCTTACTTAAGGGTTAGGATAAGAGTGAAGTAAGTAAACAAGCTGTAAGTAATGTTTATGGAAAAAAGTATATTCAATATCTAGAGATGTAAGATTATATGAGGTGGTGCGGCTATATTGTAATGGGGTATTTATACCTGAAATAATAGGGCATCTTACCTAAAATGGAAAAGACTAAAGAGGTAATATATAAGGAATGATAAAGGGTATAATTGAAAATACAATAAAATAGGTATCTCATATGGAGAATTCTGTCATATGATGACTCGAACATGTAGTTCTCTATAGATGGTTGACTTTCTGGTAGAAAGGACAATTTATACGATTAGGTTGGTGATTGTTGAGTTGAGGTGCCTAGCAGAGGTAGTAGGTTAACTGTGCCGAGTTGAGTGGACAATTCTTTTGAGGTGAATTTAGCTCGGACGTATTTAGTATGACTTGGATTCAGGTTAGTTAGGTGGGTGGTTAGATAGGCCGAGCTGATGTTTGAGTATGACTCAGGTCAACAGTTGGAGACAATCAATGAATACAAGAGGGTTTAGCTTGGTTAGGGCATCAAGTCAGCAGTTGGAGACAATTAATGAGTACAAGAGGGTTCGAGTTGACTAAGGCATTAGGTCGGTAGATTATAATAGCTCGTATTCCTTAGTGGTAGGACGTAAGGAAATAATTCGCTTGGCCATGCTTTCTGATCCTTAAGCTTGAGCTTGGGTTAAGGGTCTAGTGGTTTGATTCCTATCATCCTTGTCGGGCTGATTAGGATTTGGGATCAAATCTGATTAGAATTTGTCCAAGTTCTCCTCTGGTCGATAAGGGCTGAGGTTAGCAACATTAAACACATTTGATACACTGAAGTCTTTTAGAAACTTTAGTTAGTATGCATTGTCATTCATCTTCTAGAGTATCCTAAATGGTCCTTCAGCTCTGGCAGATAGCTTGTTCTTTCTTTTATTAGGAAATCTTTCCTTACTCAAGTGTAGCTACACTTGTTTTCTAGGCTAAAACTACTTAGTCTTCCTTCCTTTGCCTTTCTCCTTTAGTTTTTTGACGGCTCGATCAATTTGCTAGGTAACTCATTGGTAGATTTGCTAGATGGAATGAGCTCTAGTCCTTGCTTCTGAATCTTCCTGATTAGTGGATGGTGTCAAGGTGTGGTTGAGGGGTCGTTCGAGATTGAAACAATACACGACTTCAAATGGGGTGTACCTAGCAGTGGCATGTATTGTGCTATTGTAGACAAATTCAACCATAGGTAGGTAGACATCTTAGTCGATTAAGTTCTTCCCTACTACAGCTTGGAGTAATGATTCGAGGGTACGGTTGACTATATCTATTTGGCTGTCGGTTTGGGGATGGCAAGATGTACTGAACAACAGTTTGGTTTCCATCTAATGCTAGAAGGTTCTTTAGAAATGGCTTGTGGGTATTTATCAGACACCATACTCCTTAGTACTCTGTGCAAGTGAATTACTTCTTACAAAAATAAAGAAGCAATAGCTAAAGCATTGTTAGTTTTAGTATAGGGCACAAAATGTACCATTTTGCTAAACCTATCCACGATAACCATTATAGAATCTTTGTCTTGAGCAGTTTGGGGTAATTTGAGGACAAAGTTTATACTTAGGTTAGCCTATGGTTTGGTCGCAACAAGCAGAGGCATAACCTTCCCTTACTTTGCTAGGCTCTTTACTTTCTTACAGATGGCGCATCCTTCAATCACACAATGATGTTACGTTTCATTTTAGGTAAGAAAAATCTGTCTTTCAGTAGCTCATACATTCTTTATTCTCTAAGGTATCCAGAGAGTCCTCTATTGTGGGCTTCTTTCACTAACAGCTCCCTAATTGAATAGGTCAGTACACACAACTTACCACTTTAGAATAGGTAACCATCCTTCACATGGTACTCATTTACCGTTCTTCCTTCTCTATAGTGTTTATATATAGGGTTAAAATGAGGATAATTTTGATATTGCTCTTTAATGCTTGCAAATCCAAGTAGTCGGGTCTATAACTTAGTGAGAAGAACATGTCTTCTTAACAAAGTATCGGCAACTACATTATTCTTGCCTTGCTTGTATTTAACGACAAAATTAAATCCCTCTATAAATTCAATCCATTAGGCTTGGTGTCTAGAAAGCTTGAATTAGCTTCGCAAATTTCTCAAGGACTCATGATTTGTGTATATGACAAATTCCTTTGGCAGAAGTTAATGTTGCCACACATGAAGAGCTTAGATTAGGGCCAAAAGCTTTTTGTCATAAACAAAATAGCTTAATTGTGCTCTTTTAGGCTTCTCACTATGATAAGCGACAGGTTAACCTTCTTGCATTAGCACAGCTTCGATGCAGACTCCTAACGCATCATATTTAAGCTTAAATACTTTATCAAAGTTTAGTAGAGGCAAGACTAGGGTAGAGGTCAACCTTGCTTTTACCTCGGCAAAACTCTTCTCCTCTTTCTCTCCCCACTTGAACTCTATATTCTTCTTTGTAAGCTCAGTTAGAGGTGTGACTATGGTACTGAATCTTTGGATAAAGTGTTGGTAGAATGATGCCAATCTATGGAAACTTCTTACCTCAGCACATGAAGTTGGGGTCGGCTACTCAATAATGGCTTGTACCTTCTCTTCATCTACTCTCAATCTTTTCTTACCAACCACGTAAACTAAGAAGATCTCTTCTTCTTGACAAAAACAATATTTCTTCAAGTTTCCGAGCAAACTCTTTGCTTAAAGGACATTTAAAATAGCTTTGAGATGTTTAATATGCATTGCTGGGTCATGATGCAGACTGAAGGCAAGAGCAAACAAGGTTGGTTGCAAGGGTGAGTCCAAGCTTGCTAAAAGCTTGAAATGAGTGATGAAAAGCATGCGAGAGAACGAAAAGAAAAGAAGATAAGCAAAACTATGAATAGCTCCGAAAGATATGATGCATTAGCAGAACTTTTGAGGACTTATGGCACAACTCAATATGACGTATGAAATGTTCTAATGAGGTTACTCGCCACCTAACCTTACTTAGGGGTTAGGATAAGAGTGAAGGAAGAGCAAACAAGCTAATGAGAGCAATGTTCACAAGAAGGAATATTCGGTGAGTTGATGTTAATGATGATAAGATGATATGCGGCCGCATGTATAGTAGGTACTTATACCTGAGAAATTAGGGTAACTTGCTTAAAAATGGAAAAGACAAAAAGTGGTAGCATCTAAAAGGAGTAACATACAAGGAATGATGAAGGGCATATTGAAAATTACAACAAAAGCAACTTTTCTATGTGGAAGATTTTGTATATGGCTTCTTGGATGCATAGCTTACTATGGATGGGTAATTATCTGGCAAAAAAGACAAATTCCGTATGGTCAGCTTGAATTTTGTTGACTCGAGGTACTAAGTAGGGATGTTGATTTGGGGTGGATTCATCCTAAAAGGATTGGTTGTGAGCATGTGCTAGAGCTTTCATTTTCTTGGCATTAGTGTTGCCAAGTTTGGGGTTGGCTTGATCGGGATTGATTGGTGGTGTATGAAGGGGTAGGCTATAAGTAGAGCATTTGTCTAATTGGCATTGTATTTTCGAGAGATGTGTAGTCACTTTAGTGCGAACCATGACTAAAAACAGACAAGGCTGGTCGCTGGGTAGGTTTAAGCTTGTAGAAAGCTAAAAGAGGAAGTGATGGGGAATGTGTGAAAGGACAAATGCGAATGAAGAGTAAACAAAAACCCATGAATAGCTCTAGAGGATATGATGCATCAATGGAACTTGTGAAGACTTACGGCACAATTCAATATGACGTACGAATCGGTCTGGTGAGATTACTCACCACCTAACCTTACTTAAGGGTTAGGATAAGAGTGATGATGAGAGTAAACAAGTAGTGTTTACGCGAGGAAGGATATACTTAAGTGTATTAATAGTAATTTGATTGTCGCTTACAAATACATAAGGTATTTATACCCAATAAGTTAGGGCAACTTGTCTAAAAGGGAAAAGACAAAAAGGGTATTACGCTAAAGAAGTAATGTACAAGAGTACAAAAGGTAAAAATGAATATTCAAGAAAACCAATGATTAGTGTAACGGATTTTACACATGATTCTATATACATGGCGATGCTCAATTGGTGAGGTTGTTGGAAAATGTGGACAAAAAGTATGGTCAATTGGCTTATCTGAGTAGGGGTCGCCTTGTCAGTTCGAAGTCTCTCTCTCGGCATATCGGCAAGGGTGATGCTGAGTAAGTAATTAGTCAGGCATGAGTGAGAGTAAGGATTGGTTGTTGTCTCGACCTTTTACTTCTTGACACTTTATCTGCGAGAAATAGGGAGTCATTTGGCTCGCTATGTAAAATGGGTTGGCAAGGAGATACTTGGCCTTTGCAGGAGTCGCTTGGAGTAGGAGAATCCATTGTACTAGGCCTTTTAGTCCTCAGGTTCAGCTGCGGGTCAAAGGTCCAATAGTTTAATTCCCAAAATTCACTTCGGGTTGATTTGGATTTGGGATCAAATCTAAATGATCTCTGGTCAGCTCTTTGTCAAGATGATATGGACTGAGGTTGGCAATATTGAAGGTGTTAAAAACCCTATAGTCTTCCGGCAGCTCTAATCTATAGGCATTATCATTGATCTTTTGGAGAATTCTGAAAGGTCCCTTAGCCCTTGGGAATAGTTTGTTCCTCCTCTTGCTCGAAAATTGTTCCTTGCTGAGGTGTAGCCATATCAGGTCTCATTACTGGAATTGTTTAGCTGTCTTACCCTTAGTCTTCTCTTGCATTCTTTTAGCAGCTTAGTCGATGTACCGAGTGACTTTGTTATAGATGTATTGAAGGGATTGTGCTCTAGCTGAAGTGTTAAGGTCCTCTTGCGCAAGTACAAGTATAGGGGTATAGTCGAGGGGTAACTCGGGGATTAAAACCATAGACCATCTTAGAGGGAGTTTGTTTGGTGGTGTCATGTACTATTCGGTTGTAAGCAAACTTGACCATTAGCAAGCAGACATCCCAATTAGCCAAGTTCTTGTCCATTGTAGCTCGGAGTAGTGATCCTAAAGTGCGATTAACTACCTCTATTTAGCCGTCAGTTTGAGGGTGATAGGAAGCACTGAATACCAGTTTGGTCTCCATTCGAGGCCATAAGGTCCTCCAGAAATGACTTAAGAACTTTGGGTCTTTATCAGAGACTACACTTCTCAGTATATCGTGTATTCGCACAATCTCTTACAAGAAAAGAGAAGCAATAACTGAAGCATCGTTAATTTTGGAGCAGGGCACAAAGTGTGCCATCTTACTGAACCTATCCATGATAATCATTACAGAATCTTTGCCTCGAGTAGTTCGTGGTAGTTTGAGAACAAAGTCCATGCTCAATTCAGTCTAAGGCTTCGTCAGAATAGGCAAAGGCATTGCTTTCCTTTGCTCGGCGTAGCACTTAACCTTCTTACACACAACATAGCTTTTGACAATTCGGTGCACATCTCTCCTCATTCTCGACCAAAAGAATTGACCATTTAACAATTCACAAGTCTTTCTTTGTCCACAATGTTCGAAGAGTTCTCTATTATAAGCTTCCCTGATCAATAACTCCTTTAGGGAATAAGTTAGCATGTATAATTTTCCACCTCGGAACAAGTAGCCATTCTCCACATGATACTTATCCATTGTATTAACGCATCGTGTAAGTATGGGTCCAAAGTATGAATCCTCAGAGTATTGTTTTTTGATACTTGCAAACCCAAATAGCTTGGTTTGCAGTTCAGATAAAAGTGTATGTCTCCTTGAAAGAGCATTTGCAACTACGTTGCTCTTTCCCTATTTGTACTTTATTATAAAATTGTATCTTTCAAGAAATTCAACTCATCTTGCTTGCCACTTTGATAACTTGGTTTGACTTCAAAGGTACCTCAGTGACTCATGGTTAGTATATATGACAAATTCTCTCGGTAGTCAATAATGTTGCCAAACTTGCAAAGCTCGAATCAGCGCTAAGAATTCCTTGTCATACATAGAGTAATTTAACTGCGGTCCTCTGAGCTTCTTGTTGTAGCAAGCGATTGCTCGGCCTTTCTACATTAGGATAGTGCCTATTTTAATGTCTGATGCGTCACATTTCAGCTCAAATATTTTCTCAAAGTTAGGTAGAACTAACATTAGTGCAGAGGTCAATCTTTCTTTTATCTCGGCAAAACTCCTTTCCTCCCTTTCTCCCCATTAGAAGTTGGTGTTCTTCTTTGTTAGCTCAATAAGTGGTGCGGTGAGAGTGTTGAAATTCTTGATGAACTGTTTATAAAATGAAGTTAGTCTATGGAAACTTCTCACATTGGCACAAGTAGTAGGAGTCGGCCACTCGACGATTGTTCGAATCTTCTCATCATCTACTCGCAAGCTTCCTCCATTGACTATACTGCCCAAGAATACCACTTCCTCTTGGTAAAAGCAATATTTCTTTAGATTGCCCAATAGTATCTTAGTATAGAGGATATCCAGAACCACTTGGAGATGTTCATAATGATTCGGCATATCGACATTATAAACTAGGATGTCGTCAAAGTATACCATGACACACTTCCAAATCAGATGTCTCAATACACGATTCATTAGTCTCATGAAAGTTTTTGGGGCATTCAATAAGCCAAATGGCATTACCATTCACTTATAGAGACCATGTCGAGTTTTAAATGTAGTCTTCCATTAATCTCCTGATCTTATGCGAATTTGATGGTAGCTAGACTTTAGATTAATCTTGCTAAAAATCTTAGCTCCACTTAGTTCATCTAACATGTCTTCTAGCCTTGGGATTAGATATTTGTATTTCATTACGATCTTGTTCATAGTTGGGTTGTCTACGTACATCTACTAGCTTTTGTCCTTTTTCAGCACTAGAAGCGCCAGTACAATATAAGGGCTGAGACTTTCTCTGACGTAACCTCTCTCCAATGGCTCGTTGACTTGATGTTGGAACTTAGAAGCCTATTCGGGATTCATTTGATAGGCTGGTCTATTCGGCAGTACAACACTGGGTAACAAGTCAAAGCAGTGTTCTATGCCTCGAGTTAGGGGCAACCCTTCAAGTAATTGTTTTGGGAATAGGTTTGCATACTCATACAACAACTCTTTGATTTCTTGGGGTAGTTCACCCCGCTCCCTCATTTCTAATAGTCACTTGACTAACAAGAGGGTCGGCTCATCAACATTGATGGCATCTCGGAGTTTGGCTCTACTCATCACTAGAGCCTTTTTCGATCTACAAGCAGGTTTTATTTACAATTTATTGACTTCTCTCCACGGAATTAGGTTTAGTGTGATCTTTCAATCATCTTTCTCGAACATATACGTGTTCTTGTAATCGTTATGGATGACTCTTCTATCAAACAACCATGGTCGGCCAAGCAATACGTGCAAGGCACACATGGGTAGCATATCATAGAGAATCTCGTCAGAGTAGTTTCTAATTGTGATCGGCAATAGTACTTGCCAAGTAACATGTAATTCTCCCTTATCATTCAGCTAATCCAACTTATATGGTCTCGAGTGTACAATGGTCGGTAACTTCAATTGTGTGACCATTTCAGTTGATGCCACATTGGTGCAGCTTCCACTATCTGCAATAAATGCTTACACTTGGTCATTGACCTTATAGGTGGTATGAAACAAATTCTCCATCTACTCTTCCTCTCATGAAGGTTCCATGTTCATTACTCGTTGGACAACTAGGACTAGTTGATCCAATTCCTTGAGAAACACGTCCTCTCCAATTAGTTCTTTCTCGGTACTTTCTTTTTCGATAATGCTCTCCTCTTCTATGGTTTCCTCATTTGTACTCTTTACTTTTAGCTTCAGGATGTCTCCCTTAATCATCATAGTTCTTTGGTTCGGGTACTAAGTGGCTATATGCCCAAACTCTTGGCATTTAATGCATTTGATCTAGCTCATCTTCCTGCTTGATCTTTGCTCCTTCTCATAAGTTTGAGGCAGCACTTTACTATCAGGTCAGCTTTTTTGATCGGTTTGAACATCAACCTAACTGAGCTTGGTGACTTGCCTATCTAGGTTAGCATTCTTGTCGGTACTTAGCTCCGGCTTCGTCTCTCTACTCGTTGGGCTACTTAGATGGCCTCATCCATTGTGGTAAATTATTAAAGTTCCACAATGTTTTGAATGTCACCTTTTAACCTAGTAATAAATCTTGAAACTGTTTGAGCTGGTGGTTTCTCCACTTTGTAACTAATCATAAGCATTTGAAATTCTTAAACATACTCGTCAATAGTTTGGCCTCCTTGTCTCAACTTCTGAACCAGAGTGAAAGTATCTTGAAGATAAGTTTCTGGCATGAATCTGTTTCTGAGTATTCTCTTCATCTCGGCTAAGTATTAATCTCTTAGTAGCCCTCTTACTTCATGGCCCGGAAATTCTTCCAACATATGGTGGCATATCTAGAGAACTCTAAAGCAGCAGTTCTCACCCTTTCATAAGCCTTATATTGATAATAATAAAAAACACACTCCACCTTTTCTTTCCACTCTGAATATTCATTAGCATTCATAGATCTATTGAAACTCAGAATTCGAAGCTTCACATGATTAGATGCTTTGGGGACCCTAGCTTGCTCTTCTTCAAAGTACTCTTCTTCGTCCTCTTCATCTAGTTCTCTCAGGTTTATCCTTCGTGTTACTCATCCACCTATTCCTCTACCTCGAGTGGGTTGAGTTGGGTTCTGACCTCTAACAGGTTGAGCAGCTTGTGAGGTGGTTTGCATGGCCTTAGTTAGTCGACAAGTCAATGCATGAATAGCTCGAGTCAGATTTATCAAGAGGTTAGCAACCTCATCAAGTCTTTCATCAATACTTCTTAGAGTTCGCTAAGACTGTCATCTATGGTGAGCATCTCTACTATTGTCATCTCCTATACCGATATTCACACTTAGGTTAGTTATTTTTTTCATAGATTCAAAGCTTAAGCTCTTCAAATAGGGAATATAGCAACACTTTCACAAACTAGAGAAAGCAATAGCTAATAAATTCAACAGTTAAATGAACATAGTAACTTGCTCTGTTTCACATACGCAAAACAAGGTATAAATAGAACTTCAAACATAAACCACAACTCAAATAAAACCTCCACTCTGATACCAAGATGGTGCGAACTGTGACCAAGAATAGACAAGGTTGGTCGTTGGGTGGGTCCAAGCTTGCAGAAAGCTTAAAAAGGAAGTGATGGGGAATGTGCGAAAGGACAAATGCGAATGAAGAGTAAGCAAAAACCCACGAACAACTCCAGAGGATATGATGCATTAATGGAACTTCCAAAGACTCATGGCACAATTTGATATGATACACGAATCGATCCGATGAGGTTACTCGCCACCTAATCTTGCTTAAGGGTTAGGATAAGAGTGATGCCGGGAGTAAATAAGCAGTATTTACACGAGGAAGGATATACTTAAGTGTATTAATAGTAATTTGATTGTGGCTGACAAATATATGGGGTATTTATACCCAATAAGTTAGGGCAATTTGCCTAAAAGGGAAAAGACAAAAAGGGTATTACCCAAAAGAAGTAATGTATAATAATACAAAAGGGTAAAAATGAATATTTAAGAAAAGTAATGATTAGTGTAATGGTATACGTGGTGATGCTTAATTGGTGAGGCCGTTGGAAGATGCAGATAAAAAGTATGATTAGCTGGCTTGTTCAAGTAAGGGTGGCTTCGTTAGTTCGAAGTCTCTCTCTTGATATGTCTGTAAGGGTGATACTGAGTAAGTAATTGGTCAAGTATGAGTGAGAGTGAGGATTGGTTGTTGTCTTGACCTTCTATTTCTCGACACTTTATCTGCGAGAAATAGGGAGTCATTTGGCTCAACATGTAGAATGGGTTGGCAAGGAGATACTTAGCCTCGGCAGGAGTTGGTTAGAGTAGGAGTTTCTACCGTGCTAGGCCTTTTAGTCCTCAGGCTCAGTTGCGGGTCAAAGGTCCAATAGCTTGATTCCTATCACACTTGGCTTAGCATAAGGAATTGGCTGATAGCATGGATAAACTTAGCTTCAATAGGAGTAGGAGAATTTGCCTTCTTAGTCCTTCTAAATCTCGGGCTTGGCTGCAGGTTAAAGATTCGGTAGCTTGATTCCTATCATTCCCTCCTGGTTGATTTCGATTTGGGATCAAATCTGGTTGATCTTCGTTCAATTGTCCTTTAGGGTAATAGAGACTGAGGTCGGCAATGTTAAAAGTATTCGAGGTGTTGTCATTGATCTTCTAGAAGATTCTGAAAGGGCCTTCAGCTCAAGCTGACAGCTTGTTCTTTCCCTTATTTGGAAATTTCTCATTGCTCAAGTGTAGCCATACTAAGTATCCAAGATGAAACTGTATCAATTTCCTCCTACTAGCCTTTTCTCACATTTTCTTAGCAGCTTGGTCGATTTGTTGAGTAACTTTGCCATATGTGTGTTATAGGGACTCTGCCTGAGCTTTCGCATCAGGGTCTTCTTGCTTGGATATGGGTATAAGAGTGTGATTAAGGGGCAGCTTAGGATTAAAGCCATAGACAACTTGAAAGGGGGTCTACTTGGTGGTGTCGTGCACTATACGGTTGTAAGTGAATTCTAACACGGGTAAATAGATGTCCTAATTGACTAAGTTCTTACCTATTGCATGTTGGAGCATTGATCCTAAAGTATGATTGACCATCTCTATTTAGCCATCAATTTAGGGGTGACAAGAGGTTTTGTATAGTAGTTTAGTCCTCATTTGATGCTATAGGGTTCTTTAGAAATGGCTTAAGAATTTTGGATCCTTGTCTGAGACTATACTTCTCAGTACGCTATGTAATCGAACAATTTTTTGCAAGAAGAGAGAAGCAATAGTTGAAGTATCGTTAATCTTAAAGCAAGGCACAAAGTGTGCCATCTTGTTAAATCTATCCATGACGACCATTCTAGAATCTTTACCTTGGGCAGTTCTCAATAATCCAATGATAAAGTCTATGCTCAACTTAGTCCAGGGTTTAATCGGGATTGGTAAAGGCATTGCTTTCCCTTGCATAGTTCGATATTTGGCCCTCTTGCACATAGCACAAACCTTGATAATTTGGTGCACATCTCGCCTCATTCTTTCCCAAAAGAGTCATCCACTTAGTAGCTCATGTGTTCTTCTCTTCTAAAAATGTTCGGAGAGCCTTCTATTGTGGGTTTCCCTGATAAGCAACTCTGTTATTGAATAGATTGGCACACGTAACTTTTTACTTCGGAACAAGTAACCATCTTCCACAAGATAATCATCTACTATTCTTCCATCTATACATCACCCAGGTATGAGTCTGAATTATGGGTCCTGTAGATATTGTTCTTTAATACTTGCAAACCTGAATAACCTAGTCTGCAATTCGGTTAGTAGTACATGTCTCCTTGACAAGGTATCTGTAACTATGTTGCTTGTACCTTATTTATACTTAATCATATAATCGAATCCTTTAAAGAATTCAATCCACCTCACTTGCTGCTTTGACAGTTTAGTTTGACTTCGAAGATACCTTAAAGACTCATGATCGATATAGATGATAAATTCTCTTAACAATAGATAATGCTGCCACACTTGGAGCACTTAGATAAGAGCTAATGGTCCTTTATTGTATATGGAGTAGTTCAATTGAGGTCTTTCGAGCTTCTCATTGTAGTAAGCAATTGGTCAGTCTTCTTGCATTAAGGCTGTACCTATACTAATGCCTAACGCATCGCATTCTAGCTCAAATATCTTCTTAAAGTTAAGTAAAGCTAACATAGGGACAGAAGTCAACTTCGTTTTAATTTCATCAAAACTTCTTTCCTCCTTTTCTCCTTACTTAAATTCAATGTTCTTCTTCGTTAGCTTAGTTAGGGGTGTGGCTATGGTACTGAAATTCCTGATAAATCTTATATAAAAGGATTCTAGTTTGTGGAAACTCCTCACCTCAATGCAAGTGGTTGGAGTCAGCCATTCGATAATTGCTCAGATCTTCTCAACATCTACTTGCAAGCCTCCTCTACCTACTACATAATCTAGAAATACCACTTTCTCCTGGCAGAAGCAACACTTTTTTAGATTGTCGAATAATCTCTTGGCTTGGAGCACATCTAATACGGTATAGAGATGCTTACAATGACTCAACATGTTGTCACTGTATACTAGGATGTTGTTAAAGTATATTATGAAACACTTCCCGATTAGATTTCTTAGCACATGGTTCATCAGTCGCATGAAAGTAATTGGGGCATTCAACAAGCCAAAAGGCATTACCATCTACTTGTAAAGTCTATGTCGAGTTTTAATTGCAGTTTTTCACTCATTTCCCGGCTTCATCTAAATCTAATGGTAGCTAGACTTTAGATTAATCTTATTGAAGATCTTAGCTCCACTCAGTTCGTTTTGTATGTCATCTAACCTAAGGATTGGATACCGGTACTTAATCGTGATATTGTTTATGGCTTGGCTATCAACACATATTCACTAGGTACCATCCTTTTTTGGTACTAGGAGCATAGGAACAGTACAAGGATTGAGGCTTTCCTTCACATGCCCTTTCTCTAGTAGTTTATTAACTTATCTTTGGAGTTTAGTAGCTTTTTCAGGACTCATCCAATAAGCTAGTTTGTTTGGCAAAGCAGTGCTGGATATTAAGTTAATGCAATGTTCAATGCCTCTGAACGGTAGCATACCTTCCAGCAACTATTCTAGAAACATGTTAGCATATTTGTCTAACAATCCTCTTACCTCAACGAGTAGTTTGATCTGTTCCTTTAACTCTAGTAGTCTTTTGACCAACATAAAAGTTGGCATATCAGCTTTTATAACCTCTTGGAGCTCGGTTCTACTCAGTACTAATGCCTTCTTGGATCTACGAGTAAGTTTAGTGTATACCCTGCTAACTTGACTTGGTGTTATGGGATTTAAAGTAACCTTCCTTCCATCTTTCTCGAAAACATAGGTGATTCGAAATCCATCACGCATAACCCTTCAGTCAAAGAGCCAAGGTCGGCCAAGTAGTACGTATGAAGCGTACATAGGTAGTATGTCACAAAAGATCTTGTTAGAATAGTTCCTAAGAGAAATTAATAGCAGTATTTACTGAGTGACATGTGGTGTCCCTCTCTCATTCAACCAATGCAACTTGTATTGCTTTAGATGTGTTATAGTCGTGTTGAGCCCTATTTCGGTTTTCCTAAACTTAATCTATATTAAGCTCAGCCTGTTAATATAAATTCTTGACATTAAATTAAGGAAATATTTTTCTAAAATAAAAAAATTGGAGTCCTTAACTAGTTCAACTGGTAAAAAGTAAAATTAGAGTTTTTAGGTGGAAAAATCTTAATTTGACTACTAATTCACATATTTTCTAAAAAATAAATTTTAAAAAAATAAGCAAAAAAAACTAAGTTCAAGTTTAACCTATTAAGACTAAGCCACCATGTAAAAATAAAAATAAAAAATCAATTAATGGGCTTTATTTTTTTATTTTTCTAAAATAATACTAATATATATATATATAAATATGCAAAAGATAACTAAAGTGAATTTTTATTATTTTTTATTACGAAATTTCAAGAAAAAGGAAAAAGTTTTTCTTTCTTTTTTTTTTATATTGTTGTCTCAAATGTATCTACATACTCATTTGTCAGAATCAAACTAACGTAGTTTTTTTTTATAAAATATTTATTGGGTAGATTTATTTTTATTTTTAAAAACTGAGCCAAGTTTATGTTTATTTAACCATTTATTATTTAAAAAAACCTAAAAAAAATCTAATTTTATGAATTTATTAAAAAAATCTAACTAACTAAATCTTTTTAAAAAACTCCGGTTAAGATTTTTTATTTTTTTTTTAAAAATCACTACATGTCAAAAGATATTTTTTCTAAATCCTATATATAAGATTCACTAAGGTACGGTTTAGATACATATTTTCATAAGTATTTTTTTTAAAAATCCTAGTTACAAGATACATTAAGATATGATTTAGATACGTATCTTCATATGTATTTTTTTTTTAAATCTTAATTGCAAGACACGTATCTTTTCTAAATTCTAAATGCAAAATACGTATCTTCTTTGAAAATATGGATCTCGTAGAGGAGATACGCTTATTTTTCAAAAAACGTAATTTTACCAAAAATGTAATTGTGCTAAAAAAATAAGCAATATGAAAATAATAATAAAAAACCTATACTTAAAAAAATTATTAAAAATAATTGAATTAACTAATAAGATAAATAAAACAATAATTTTTTACCTAAACCATTTGAGTTGCACATGATTAGTACACTCATGTTGATCATGTATGCTGTGCTTGTTGTGTATTGGTGCAGTTGTAGTGAATCGCGTGTTGATGGTTGTATGCATGTACGTGACAGCCGTGTGTGTCTTTGTATGTTGATGGTTGTCGTTGAGTGGATGCGTTAGATTGTGGCAAGTGAATGACGAGTGCTCATGTATGAGGATGTTCGTGTGTTTATGAGTAATAGTGTCAGGTGCTATGTGGTTCGTGTGTGTGTGTGAGTCATGATTAGACGAGGAATAGATGTTAGCTTTGTGTGTTGAATTGTGATTGAGGGGGGACATTGGTGCTTGAACATGTAGAGGGCTATAGGTATGGTATTGTTGTGGACAGGTGTAAATGTGTTAGGGCTATTAGTTGAGTGTTTAGACGGTGTGGATTGTGACGATGTATGGATTTGCTGTTTGGTCAGACGGTGGGAGGTAAGTGAATTGGCGTGTGTATTTGGTGTAGGGGATCGGATTGTGAAGTGAAGGGGGAAGTAATTGGATAGGGACGTGTTCGGCAAGTGTGAATAAATATCTATTATGTGTTAGGGGAGCATAAAAAACAGTCTAAACTCCATTGTCAAATTCCTATTTATAAGACTTACAACTGAATCTTTTGTATCGGAAGATATGATCATAAACTCAGATATAGAAGATATGATAACGATTCTTTGAAGATTTGACTTAATTTCTAGAAACTCTATTTTAATTTGGGCTTCTTATCTTTTGGGTCCGACTCAATCCAATCTGATCTAGCCTAATAACTCACTTAATAAACCTAAGTCTATTTTAGCTCAATATAAATTAGATAAAAAAATCTATTTTATATCAAATGGGGCTAAAATATTTTAATGAAGCCTGATCTTTTAATGACTTAAGATTTATTAAATTGATCACTCTTCATTATCCAATTTAACATTATAGATACCCAATTTTTGTCTCTTTTATTTTTATTTTTATAGGTCCTAAATTAGACAAAAAATAGGAAATTAAAGAAAACCCAAAAAATTAAGAAATTTAGAAAAAATAAGAATTATAGAAAAATACAAAAAAATTCAAAATTAAGAAAAAGCACAAAAAATAAGAAATTTTTGAAAGAAGCCCTAACAGATAAAAAGTTTAGAAAATAAAGTTTAAAAATTTAGAAAAGTGAAAAATTACAAAAAAATTAGAAAAGTTGAAAAAATAAAATATTTTTGAAAATAACATTTTATTAGGATATGTTTTTTATTTTTAAGTTAGATTTAAAAATTGGGTTGTTGAACCTAGGCTTAGATTAAATTTAGCCCAAGCTGACCGAGTCCATATGTGTAATTTAATTGCACATATGGATAAGGTACAGGCTAACGACCTAATAGTTAAATACATAGACTTGGTTTGGGTATTGAGTGTGAGGTCTTGGGTTTGAATCTTGGTAAAGGCATGGAGGCCTTTTTATTTTTTGTTAATTATTACATTGCCACGTGTTAGGATTTTACTATACCATATGTCCTGACACGTAGCATCGTAGGATTGGACAATCTTGTTGACGTAGCATCCACGCGACGTGTCATGTCAGCTGTCACGTGTCACGTGATCATAAGTGGTAGATTGGGGTTAGTTGGTATTGGTTGACGTAGTGCCATGTCAGCACTTTCCCTCTCTTTCGCTCAATTTTCCTTCATTTTCTCCTGATTTTCCTCCTCTTTCCTTCTCAAAAATAGGCTCGACCCCCTTACTTTGGCCTCTGATTTTGTGCTTTTCTTTGTTGAAACACACCAATTAATGGTGTAAATTCATCCTCCACATGGCCGACTTTGAATTAAACACAATAACATGTCTAAATTCAGTCAATGGTACATTCAAATCAAGCTTCAAAGATTGGAAAAAGCCTAGAATTTTGGATGACCTGCATTTACTTTGATTTGAACTTTCCTTTGTTTCTAGGTTGATTTTTGAGTATAAATATGGTGTTAGGGGATGTTCACGGACGCATACAACCATCCATAACCAACGACGAACACTCACGAGCTCTCTTTTTTCGATAGCTTACTCTCTCTAACCATAGCTTTCCTTCTCTCCCTCTTTAAGTCTCTCTCTCTTTAGCTTAACACCATGGCTTGCCACTCTAGGAACACTTTTAGTAGCTTAGGCATCCAAAACCAACCACCCTTATGCTACACTACGTCGTAGCCTCTAACATTGCCACCAAACCACTTCTACAGAACCCTAACCACCATACCCCGTATCACGTTCGTGATCAGTTGAAGACAGTGGCCATCCACCCCCGCATCATGCCCGTGATTAGTTGAAGATAGTGACCATCTATCCCCAACCATCTACTTTCGTGTCATGCTCGTGATCAACTGAAGCCCCTCAATCATGCCTGTGACCCCCTCCAGGCTACTGCCTTAACTAACTAAATCCGATTTGTGATTGACCTAAAGTTCGTTCTAAGTCCGACCTGCGTGCCTACTATGTCCGAACTCTAATTTCTTTTATTTATTCATTTTTATTGTTACTTTTTTGTTATTTGTGAATGTAAATGTAATAACAAAAAAGAAAGAAAAAAAGAAAAAGAAAAAGAAAAAGAAAGAAAGAGTAGTTTATTTAGTTTAATAAAATAAGTAGAAATAATAAAAAAATACAATAAAACTAAAATAAGTAAGTTCATAAGCTAAAGAGTAAAAATTATTTTTGATACTTAGATAAATCAAGTTTTCAAAAATAAACAAAAATAAATTAACCCTTTTCAAATTACTTTTAGCTTTATTTTTCAAAAAATAAAGCTTCTAATTTAGGACCTTCCTTTTTTAAAACTTTTCTGGAAAAGAAAAAATTGAATTAAAAATGTAAATCCGATGTGTTTTTCAAAATTAAAATCAACATAACCTGCTAAAGTTTTCGAAAAAGAACTATGTACGTCTCATCCCAAATAGCAGGTACGTAGATACTTATCGACAGACAATGACACCTATCGGGAGACGATGACACCTACCGGGAGACAATAAAAATGAAAAACCTAATTTTCCTTTTTTAGTTTAGATTACTTCGTTCATCCAATTAGAGTAACTAATAATCGAGTTCTGTTTGTTAAAATTAAAAGGTGATTTTTTAAGATTAAAGTTAATTTTGAAAAGTCAGTGGTACCCGTAAGGATTTAAAATTCCTAACTCCCGGATCCAGAGTCTCTAGTTCAAAAAACCATTTAATAAAATTGGTTTTAACCGTTAGATTAGTAGCTAAGTTATAACCAATTCACCCAATTAGTAATAACTTAACTGTTTTTCCCGACTTCGGTTGGGTAGTGACTTCAAAGTTGTTTTCAAAATAAAAAGAAATGGTTTTCTTTAAACCTTAGTCGAGGATCGGTATTAAACAGGTAGGGTTTAGTACTGGTCGGTTTAAAGAAGGCCCATTTTATAAAAGAACTAAGAGGGTGAAAAACTAAGCTCGACAGCTTGGTGACTCCACTAAGGACATCAAGAGGGTTAGTCATTTAACTTTCCAAAATTAAAATTGATCTTTAAAAATCACCTTGATGTAATTTATTTAATTTCTTTTGTTCTTTGTTATTTATCATGATTATGCTAACATTAATTTGTAGGTTTAATTTTATTTATCTAAATAATTGGGGGGGGGGGGAAGGAATTTATTTTTCTAACCATGAATGTATGATAGATACGGTTAAACTTGGGCCGTCTCAGGACCTTAGGATAGGGAGTCATTGTGTAAGTTCTGGGCGTAGTAGGGTAACTATCATTCGGAGCTGATTAGGCTATCTCACTTAAACTTTGATGTGACTAAGGAACCGTTTTTCCATAAACACGTGAGGTTACAGAGTTTAAGGACCTTTACAACTTACCCTTTTTGCATACATTTTAAGGAATTGACGAATAACTAACAAAGCTGCAATGCTATAAAAAGAGAGAAGAAAAAATAACGAAACCCGAAAGATTTCTTTCCGTGTATTTTTCCTAGAATTCATGTATGTAGGAAGTTGTTTTTTGTAATTTCTTTTCATGTAAATAGTTTTTCCTTTGTAATTTATGCTTTCCTTATAACATTTTAGAAATGGCCAGCTCATCTAACGCCAAAGTCTTTGTTAAGGAGATTTATATCCACAAACCTACAAACCCAAAGCTCATACTCAATCAATGGTTTTAAATTTTCAACCCAAGATAATAACAGTTTATTACCAACAAGATTAGGCCCATACTTTTACTAGCCAAAGTAGATGTTAACATCACGCTAGTAAGTGCCTTAGTCAATTTCTGGGAACCCAAAGAAGTGGCATTTCGATTTAGGCCACACCTAATCAGTCTAACTCTAGAGGAGTATACCCAACTACTCCAAGCTCCTCCTTTAGATGAAATATACATTCTAGAGCTTAGCTTCGATCCAGCTTATAGTTTTTCAAAATTCTTAGGGATTTGTAAGATTGAGGTAAATGAGGCCCTAGATGATTGCAACAAACACGCTATCGAGATATGGGATCTAGTCCATTAGTTCCAGAACGAACTCAACTCCAATAGACGAGCTTTGTTTCTTGGAAATTGGAGGGAAAATCGAATCAAGGCCTATGTACTAGCAGTATTTGCTATTATTTTATTTTTGAGTGGATCTTTTCTTATACACTTTAGGGTGACAAAGCTAGTGGCTTAGTTCTAAGAAGGGAAGTCTTACATTCCTGCCCCTACTTGCTGAGCAAATAAGGAACCTTAATTTCCTTAAGAAAAGAGGCTGTGAAAATCTCAAATCAAGCATGTCACTATTAACGGTATGGTTTGTTAGTCACATCAAATGCTTTAGGTTGGACTTAATAAGAGGAGTGTTCGCCAATTAGATTGATCTTATTGACTCTTTTGTTGATAAGATCAAATTACCAGAAGATATCCCTACCTCTCTTTGGATAGAAGTTTTACAAGATTTTCAGGTCGAAGACATACTGTAGACCACCAGATGGAGCAATTATACTAAGGTCATATTGATTTGCAAAGATTACTATGCTGTACCATTAATTGGAATGAGTTGGTGTACAGGTTACAACCTAAACAACATGATAAGGTAGTTTGGGGGGATCTAGGACATAGTTCACAAGCCTTCATTGAAGCCATTCACCTTCGACCTCGAAGAGCCTCACCTAGTAGAAAAGGTATCTAAGCTTCATAAGATCAAAGCTTGGTGGGATACCAAGACCGTAAGCCTTAACGTCGATTTGAGTGAATTCATAGGTGCAGTAGACAAGCATCGGGTGACCAAAGAATAGTTATATGATCAACTTCACAAGGTAGGCACAATACAGTATTGGGTACTAGAAATCTTTCAACCTTCCCCTTTATACCCTGGCTCTAAAATGGTGATCTATATGGACCAAGTAAAAGCTCGTATGGAGGTCCTTTATGATGAAAAAGACAGATGGGAAAATCTATTTCGAGAGTCTAGGTAAAGGTCGCACGCCCTGGAACACCAGTTGAAGATGGCCTAGAAGAAGATTTAGGAGTTCAAGGAAGCAACTAAGCAAGATTAAAAGAAGGAACTAAGCAAGATTAAAAGAAGGAGAAGAAAGTGTCATCTGTCCCACAGAAAAAAGGAAAATTAGTATAGATGGATTTGTATCTTTTCCTTTCTTTCATGTAATAAAACTCTGAGAATTCAAAAAGTAACTTGCCATTTTGTTAATTATTTGTTGATTCCTTCCTTTCCATCCGTATGGCTCATTTGCATTCTTTCAAAAATTAAAATATTCGTGTGCTAACTTGTTGAAAAGTGGTTTTAACTAGGTCGCCAAGATAGCTCCTAAACGTTAAACTCTCTAGAGAAGCCCTATCAAAACCCGGTCTCAAACTAGAATGGCCAACCAAGGAAATGACAACACCAACACCAACAACGACAATGTCAACCCCAAGGTTATCGATCCTACTAAGCTGAGGTTCTAGTCTTTGGAACGAACAGTGGGGAAGATTGCAGATCAACTGAGTTTTCTTACTAACAGCATCTCTTTGCTTCTGTCCATGGCTCCATCAAATGAAGAAAGTTCCAAAGCTCGATATGGAAAGAATATTGAAGCCTTGCCCCTCGAAGAAGCCTACCCCAAGGTCAATCAGGGCTTTGAATCCTTTGAAATAGAAGGGGTGTTTCCAAAGGCTAACCCAACTTTTAAGCCAAAGACTTACTCGTCCTCGGTCAATCCAAAGCCTGAAGCTAATCAGGATAGATTGAAAGAACTTGAGAAGCGGCTAACATAACAAATTACCAAAAAAATGAAAATGCTTGAGGGGTACAATGGATTTGAGCACGCCGGCATAATAGACTTCTCTACTTATGATTACGAAAGCTTCTTGGAAAAGTTTAAAGTACTCAACTTTGAAAAATACAATGAGATTGGATGTCCTAAGTTGCACACCCAGTTATATGTATGCAAGATGGGTAAATATGTACAGTATGACTGGCTTATGGTCCAGACCTTTCAAGATAACCTGATTGGTCCCGCCTTGACTTGGTATGCCCAGTTGGACTTGAATTAGGTGAATACATGGGAGAAGTTGGCCAGAGCATTCCATGAGCAATATAGATTTAACATCAAAGTGGTGCCAAACATGATGGATTTGGTTGCCTTAAGAAAGAGGTACAATGAATCTTTCAAAGAATATACCCAAAGGTGAAGGTCCTTAGTTGCAAGGGTATCTACCTCCATGACTAAGAAAGAACTAACTGCAACTTTTATTAACACTCTTGAGAGGCCCTATTTTGCTCTCCTGATTGGACAAGCCTCTTTTAGCTTTATAGAAGTAGTGGTAGCAGGATATCGAATTGAAAGTACCGTTCCTCTGGTAAGCTACAAGAGACAGTAGATAGAAGACTACCTTCTGCTAAACCCATCACCAGTAATCCTAGAGAAGCTACCGTTAGCATGGTTAATTTAAATAAAAGGTCTTAATGTCCGAGTCTTTTTCAGGGCAAATCCTCTACCAACCTAACAATAATACAGAAGCTAACCACCGGTTAGCAGAGCCCTAATGCAATTCACTAGAATACCTGTTCCATTTAGTCAAGTACTTGAAAAGTTATGGAGAGATAATTTGCTCCATTCTGAAGCTCCAAGTGAAAGGTATAAGCTAAGATTTTTTTTATCCTAATGCAAGATGTCAGTGTCATTTAAGGCAAGTGGGCCATTCAATTGACTCATGTTGGAGATTGAAAAACAAAATCCAACACTTAATTGATGAAGGTACAGTATAACTCGATTTTGTGGAGGCTCTTATTCCAAACGTTAACAATAATCCCTTGCCAAACCATAGTCCCATCATCAATATGATATTCGACCACTTAGAGCCTACAATCAACATGATCAGTCCCAATCGAGAACCCAAGGTTTATAGATTCTACAAAAAAGAAGAGAAGCAAAGTCTACAAACTAAAAGGTACACCTTCTATGTGCCTGTAGCACCCCAAAAATTATAAAACTACCCCTCTTAACTACAAGGCAATAAACTAGGGGTAGTCAAGCCTACTTATAGGGGGGATTACCTACTCCAGTAGAATCTATAATCCGAAGGAACACTTGAAAAAGAAGGTCGTGTTGGAAATGTTAAGCACTAAACAAGCTAAGCATGAAGAAGGATTGACTGCCTTCACCAAGATGATCAAGTCTAGCGAGTATAAAATAATGGATTAATACAAATATCCCTTATGAGTTTGTTGATGGCATCGAACCCACATCAAGAAGCTTTGTTCAGAACGCTAAAGGAAGTCAAGGTCCCTTGTGAAATCCCGGCTGAAAGGATTGGCTCTGTCACTAATTCCATCCTCACTGTGGATCAAATTTCCTTCTCCGTCGAGGAACTGGGTGAAGAAGGTAACCAGAACACAAAGCCTCTGTTCATAATAGTGAGAATAAATAACATCATTGCAACAAGAGTCCTCATCGACAACGGGTCATCTCTAAATGTTTGTCCTTTGGCCACCTTAGATCTATTGGGCGCCAATACAACCACTATTAAACTGAGTTTAACAATAGTAAGAGCTTTTGACGGATCCAGGAGAGAGATAACAGGGGAGATCGACTTACCAATTGATATTGGCCCATAGATGTTTAACATCCCATTCTAGGTTTTGGACATTCCAAGGACCTTCAATTTGTTATTGGGAAGGCTTTGGATACATTTAGCAGAGGCCATACCGTCAATTCTTCACCAGAAAGTTAAGTTCATCTCCAATAACTAGGTCATCACAATTCTGGGTGACCAAGATTATGAAATCTATAAAGAGACGGCCATACCCTATATTGGTACAGAAGAACAAGAGGACTTTGGACTCCAAATGTTTGATGAGATGTGCATGATCACCAATCAGCAGAAGGAAGAGAAGTTGAAATTCAAAGAAGGCCAGTTTAAGACCTATGGGCTAGGATACATTTCGATCCTGATGGAACAGTTGCAAAGAATGTAAGCCAGGGGTAGAAAAGGTGACAGGTTATATCATACTCTAATGACCTTTCCTCCATTGTTAAAAACTTTCATCCCGGCCAAAGTATAGAACTTAAAGCCTATCAAAGAGGACACCTCTCGTAGAAATAAAGGGGTTGGCCCCTCCGATAAGTTCTAGCACTTAAATAATTGGTTATCCATCCCTATGAATAGTAGTAAGTCTTCCTTAAGGTAAAAGATGAATCACGATCCAATATTTTATAGAATCTTGTAATAAATTACCTTTGTTCTTCAAATGATTGTGCTCAAAAGAAAGTTCCTTTAAATAAAATCATGTCTCTTTTCCCTTTACTCTTGCCTCACTTACACTCTCCCTTTTACATACTTTTTTTTTTCTCTAGATTTGATGATCCAAACAAAGGCTATGGATACTTTGTGCAGATAGGTGATGAAAATATTGATATCACCTTCGACCCTACTGGGTTAGTTGTCGGAAGTGATGTCAATGACCATAATAACGTGCAAGAAAGTTGGCAAAAATATGAAATGAGTAGAATTTCCATTGACGAGACAATAGAGGTAATTAATGTTGGGACCAACGACAACCCTAAGGCTTTGAAGATTGGGGTAAATTTGAAAGAAGATCAATAGGCAGAAATGACCACATTACTATATAAGTACCAAGGTATATTTGCATGGTCTCATGAAGATATGCTTGGATTAGATCCGTTGATTGTGGTCCATCATTTATCCACATAACAGGATATGAAACCTAAGAAACAAAAGTTAAGAAGGTTTCGACCCGATATCCTGTTGAAAATCAAGGAGGAAGTCAGAAAACTATTGGAAGTTGGCTTCATTGAGGTATCTGATTATCCCAAATGGGTAGCTAACATAGTACCAGTTATGAAGAAGAATGGAAAAGTTAGAGTGTACATGGACTTTCGAGACCTTAATTAAGCAAACCTTAAAGATAATTTCCTTTTACCCCATATCAATGTCTTGGTCGATAACACAGCTGGAAACCATATTTTCTCTTTCATGGATGGATTTTCTAGGTATAACCAAATTTCAATGGCTGAAGAAGATAAAGCCAAGACAACGTTCATTACAACTTGGGGCATATTTTGCTATAAAGTGATGCCTTGCAGACTAAAAAATGCCGAAGCAACTTATCCAAGGGCCATGGTAGCAATCTTTTATGACATGATGCATAAAGAGCTTGAAGTGTATGTTGATGATATGATTGCTAAGTCTAAGGAAGGAGAAAATCATGTGGAAAGTTTAAGGAGATTGTTTGATAGGTTGAGAAAATTCCAACTGAAGGTTAACCTAGAGAAATGTACTTTTGGAGTGACTTCAGGGAAATTATTGTGTTTTATAATTAGACAAAGGGGCATTGAAGTGGATTGCGATAAAGTCAAAGTGATAGTTGACTTACCCCCACCACACACACTCAAAGAAATTAGAGGTTTGTTAGGCCGTTTAAACTATATAGCCCGGTTCATATCCTAACTTACAAACAAGTGTTGTCTCTTGTTTAAGTTGTTAAAAAAGAACGGCAAGATCAATTAGGACGAAAAGTGCAAGCAAGCCTTTACATCAATCAAAGAATATGTCATGGGCCCTCCAATACTGGTAGCTCCAAAACCTGGGAAGCCATTATTCCTATATTTGATAATTTTACCAGAGTCCATGGGGTACATGCTCGGCTATAAAGATGAGGATGGAAAGGAATGGGCTGTATACTACTTGAGCTAGAAATTCACTAAAGGGGAGTAAAGATATTCAGAAATTGAAAGAACCTGTTGTGCTTTAGTTTAGGTAATGCATCGGCTTAGATAATGCATACTCTTCTACTTTATTGAAATTATAATTCAATCCAAGGGTTACATGAAACCTTAAGTTCCATAATCCTAAATGCTCGAATTCTAAGCTATCATAACGAATCTAAAAACGAGTTCCATCATAAATATAAAATAAAGCATAAAAACCCCTCTTGATTTGATGAACAATCTCTCTAATCTTGAAATCGATGTTATTCTTGCTTCTTGATTGATGTTCTCCTCAAGTCTCCTCTCGTCTCTTGTGTCTCTCCGTTTCTGTAATGTCTCCCCTCCTTTTAAACCCTAAGATCCCCTTTTATATGTATATTACACGGATTTTATTTTCGTCACCAGACACGGCCTGGGACGTGGCCGTGTCCCCAGGTCGTGTAACTTTCTGCACTAAGGCAAAATTTCTGTACAACTTCAAAACTTCATAACTTCTTCGTTTGAACTCGGAATTGAGTGAAACTTGATTCGTTTTCTTCGTTTTCGAGCCTAGAACGCGTTTAAACCCTAAAATCAACATTTTACTCAATTAAGTATCAATTTCTTTAAAGAAAACAAAAAATGTGAGGGAAATGCTATAAAATCACCATATGAAATATGTTTAAAATTAGAGTTATCATTTATGCAAATAAGATAAACGCCCCATCTCAGGAATTACATGCCCTCTGAACACTATGGCCTTTCTTAATGTGGGGCATAGATATCATCGGCCCGATCACTCCAAAAGTATCCAATGGGCATCGCTTCATATTAGTTGCCATTAACTACTTTAGTAAATGGGTTGAAGCTTCGTCTTACTTGAGAGTTACTAAAGGGGTTGTAGTTAAGTTCATCAAGAGAGACATTTTAGCTCGATATGGGACTCCGAAAACGATCATCATTGACAATGGCACCAATCTCAACAACAAGCTTATGTTAGAATTATGATGACAGTTCCAGATCATTTACAGGAACTTTACTCCTTATCGACCCCAAATGAATGGAGCCGTTGAAGATGCTAAGGAAAACCTCAAAAGAATCATTGAAAAAATAGCTGTCACATATAAGGACTAGTATGAGATGTTACCCTTTGCACTCATGGCCTATCGAACTTCCATCAGAACGTCGATTGAGGCAACACCGTACTCTTTAGTATACGACATTGAAGCAATGTTACCAATAGAGGTTGAAATCTCGTCGCTTAGGGTACCATCAGAAATTCGGTTGGATGAAGTCGATTGGGTAAAGAAACGCATTGAGTAGCTAAGTTTGATTGACGAAACGAGATTGACAACCCTATGTCATAATCAGTGTTATCAACAAAGAATGGCACGAGCCTTCAACAAAAGGGTACGACCTTGGAACCTCAAAGAAGGAGATTTGGTGTTGAGAAAAGCTCTCTCTAATGCACAGTACTCTAGAGGAAAATTTGCTTCCAATTATAGAGGTCCTTATGTCGTGAAGCAAGTATTATCGAGGGGGGCTTTGATTTTGTCCCAAATGGATGGTCCAAATTACAGAGACCCTATAAATGCCGACGTTGTAAAATTGTACTATCCATAAGAAGTCAGTGGAAATTTTACTTAAAACATGAAAATGCCAGTCATTTTGAATGTTATTGTGGTCTAATTTTCATTATTTACAAGCAAATTTGGTATCCTTGGCCGTTGTCATTGTTGGAATAATCACCCTCTCTATGGAAAGGTTGAATTCCCTTTAATCTATTTAATTGAACCCATACACTGAAAACATGAGAAGAGTTAAGGAATGAGATTTAGAACATTGGTAATTAACAAAATTCTTTGAAATACTTTATTACGGATTGATCCCCCTCGATGGGGAGTTTTATTATCTGTTTTTTCAGGGGAATGCGAAACTCGAGTATGTAATCACGGTAGATGAGAATAAGGCTTTTGGTTCATAAAAGTTCTAAAGAGACAAAAACAATGGGTGGCTTTTTGTATTGGGTTAATTTCCAAAAGAGCTAGCAAAGTTTTAAACGTTTTGCATCAAGAGCATCCGGGTTAATAACAAGGGACTAAAACATGAGTCGGTGATTTCTGATGGGGCTTTTCAAAAAGGTTTGACAGTTTTGGGTGCTATCGACAAAGACTGGGTAAGTATTTCTGCACAATGTTAGCACATCGATTTTTGAATCTTGCACTTGCATTTAGGCCAGTTTTTTACTTCCAACAATCTTTTTGAACCAACCCATAAGGCATTCACTTTCTGCATTTAGTGTTTAGTTAGCGTTCGAAGACAGGATCTTAACTGGGTTCATCCTTCCCAGTTCCATAGGGCACTTCCCCTCACTAAGTTTCTCTCAAGCAAGCCCATAGGGTATTTCCCCTCTGTTCAACAAGTTCCATAGGGTACTTCTCCTCATCGTTTCCTTTTAGCATAGCATTAACACCGGTTCAGAGTTACTAGTCTCCGAGAGATGCTCTTGCCTAGGTTAGTAAGCTTAGTAAGGTATGATCAGGTTTTAGATCGATCCCCCATTAGGGTTGCTAGTCCCTAAGAGACGCTCCTGCCTAGGTTAGTGAGCTTTATGAGGCATAACTAGGTTTTAGATTGATCTCACATTAGGGTTACTAGTCCTTGAGAGATGCTCTCGCCTAGGTTAGTAAGCTTTATAAGGTACAACTAGGTTTTAGATCGATCCTACATTAAGGTTGCTAGTCCTCAAGAGACGCTCCTGCCTAGGTTAGTGAGCCTTGTGAGGCACAACTAGGTTTTAGATTGATCCCATTTTAGGGTTACTAGTTCCCAAGAGATGCTCTTGCTTAGGTTAGTGAGCCTAGTGAGGCAGACCAGGTTTTGATCGATCCCAACTTAGGGTTATTAGTCCTCAAAAGATGCTCCCATCTAGGTTAGTGAGCTTAGTGAGGTACGACTGGGTTTTAGATCGATCCTCAATTAGGGTTGCTAGTCCCCAAGAGATGCTCCCGTCTAGGTTAGTGAGCTTTATGAGGCATAACTAAGTTTTAAATCGATCCCATTTTAGGGTTGCTAATCCCCGAGAGATGCTCTTGCCTAAGTTTGTAAGCCTAACGAAGCACGACTAGGTTTTGGATTGATCCTAACTTAGGGTTGCTAGTCCCCTAGAGACCCACCTACTTAGGTTAGTAAGCCTAATGAGGTACGATTAGGTTTTAAATTGATCCCATTTTAGGGTTGTTAGTCCTTGAGAGACGTTCCTGCTTAGGTTAGTGAGCCTAGTGAGGTATGACCATGTTTTACATCGATCCCACATTAGGGTTGCTAATCCCCAAGAGATGTTCCCACTTAGGTTAGTGAGCCTAGTGAGGCACGACTAGGTTTTGGATCAATTCCGACTTAGGGTTGTTAATTCTCGAGAGACGCTCCCACCTAGGTTAGTGAGCCTAATAAGGTACGACCAGGTTTTGGATTGATATCAACTTAGAGTTGTTAGTCCCTGAGAGACATTCCTGCCAAGGTTAGTGGCCTAGTTAGGTACCACTAGGTTTTAGATTGATCCCAGTTTAGGGTTGCTTGTTCCCGAGAGACACTCCTACCTAAGTTAGTGAGGCTAGTGAGGTACGACCTAGTTTTAGATCAATTTTAGCATAAGATTGTTTGTCCCTTAGAGACATTCCCACCTAGGTTAGTGAGCTTAGAGAGGTATGACCGGGTTTCATTGTTTTAGAGTCTCTCTTCGAGTCTCTCTCTCTCTAGCTTAATACCACGGCTTGCTACCCTAAGAACACTTCTGGTAGCTTAGGCACCCGAAACTAACCACCCTTACGCCACACTTCACCATAGCCTTTAGCATCTCTACCAAACTACCTCCAAGGAACCACCGCATCTCATATCACGCCCGTGATCAGTTGAAGACAGTGGCCATCTACCCCCGCATTACGTCCGTGATCAGTTGAAGATAGCGGCCATCCATTTCTGTATCACGCTCGTGATCAGCTAAAGCCCTTCGATCACGCTCGTAACCCCTTCCAGGCTACTGCCTTAACTAACTTGATCTGATTTGCGATCAAGTTGAAGCCTGCTCTAGGTTCAACCTGTATGCCCACTACATCTGAAGTCCAATTTCTTTTATTTATTTATTTATTTTTATTGTTGCTTTTTTATTGTTTGTGAATGTAAATGTAATAATAAAAAAGAAAGAAAAAAAGAAAAAGAAAAAAGAAAGAAAGAAAAAAAGAGTAGTTTATTTAGTTTAATAAATATAAGTAGAAATAATAAAAAATAAAATAAAACTAAAATAAGTAAGTTCATAAGTTAAAGAATAAAAATTGTTTTTGACACTTAGAAAAATCAAGTTTTCAAAAATAAATTAACCCTTTCCAAATTAGAACTACTTTTAGATTTTTTTTTCAAAAATAAAGCTTTTGATTTAAGACCTTCCTTTTTTAGAACTTTTCTGAAAAAAAAAAGAAAAACCGAATTGAATTAAAAACATCAATTTGGCATGTTTTTCAAAATTAAAATCAACATCATCCGCTAAAGTTTTAAAAAAAGAACTATGTACGTCTGATTTAGAATAACAGGTACGTAGGCACTTATGGAGCAATGATAAAAATAAAAATACCTAATTTTCCTTTTTTAGTTTAGATTATTCCATTTATCCAATTAGAGTAACTAATAATCGAGTTTTGTCTATTAAAATTGAAAGGTGATTTTTAAAGATTAAAGTTAATTTTGTAAAGTCAATGGTACCCGTAAGGGTTTAAAATTCCTAACTCTCGGATCTAGATTCTTTGGTTTTAAAAAATTGTTTTATTAAATTGGTTTTAATTGTTAGACTAGTGGCTGGTTATAACTTAACTATTTTTTCCGACTTCAGTCGAGTAGTGACTCCAAAGTTGTTTTTAAAACGAAAAGAAATGGTTTTCTTTAAACCCTAGTCAATGATCGGTATTAAATGGGTAGGGTTTAGTACTAGTCGGTTTAAAGAAGGCCCATTTTATAAAAGAATCAAGAGGGTGAAAAACCAGATTCGACAAATATTGAACAATCAACTTGACTTGACTCGACACTTTATATTATTTTTTAGTTTTTCCTTTTTTTCTTTTAATTTTCGTTTTTTTATTAATTATTTATTTATTTTTTATTTTTGGCTCAATAAAAATAATAAAACAAAATGGAAAAATGAGGTGTCTTTTTCCTTTTTTTTTTGTTAATTTTCGTTTTTTTTTAATTTTTATCATTTATTTATTTATTTTTTGCTTAATAAAAATAATAAAACAAAATGGCAAAAATGAGGTGTTTACAAGTCAACAGCTTCAACTTCTTGATAGGTCGACGGATGCCACATTGGTACAGCTATCATAATCTACAATGCGTACACACCTGATTATTCACTTTATACGTAATATGGAACAAATTTTTCTTTACTCTTCCTTAGGTGTTGGTTCTAGACTCATTGTACGTCGAACAATTAGGATCAACTGATCTAAGTCCTCAATAAACACATCTTCCTCCACTATTCCATTCTCTTGAGAAGTTTCCTTCTTGAGAGTCTCTTCCTCAGGTTCCTTATTAGTGCTATTTACTTTGAGCTTAGAGACATCTCTCTTGATGACCATGGTTTATTGGTTCGGACATTAAGCAACCATATGTCCAAGCCCCTAGCACTTGAAGTACTTGATCTGACTCGTCTTCCTTCTAAATCCCTTTCCCTTCTCGTATGTTTGGGTCAGTACGTAACTATTAGGTTATCCCTTCTATTCGACCCTGACGCTTGTTCATCTGGTCATCTCGGTACTTATTTGAGTTAGGGAGCTTCCTTGAATAGGTTGGCTTGGTTAAGTGGGTCGGCTCATTGAGGTTTGGGTTGGCATTCTATTTCTTCTCTACCTTTCTACTCATTGAGTTATCTATATAGCTTCATTCAGTGTAGTAAATTGTTGGAGTTCTACAATGTCTCAGATATTACTTCTTAACCCAATAAGGAACCTAGAGATTGTTTGTGCTAATGGTTCCTCTATTTCATAGCGAATCATAAGCATTTGGAATTCTTTGGCATACTTGTCAATAGTTTAGTGTCCTTGCGTCAACTCTTGAAGCCAAGCTGAGCAAAAGTGTCTTGTAAATAGGTATTTGGCACAAACCTATTTTTGAGTGTTCTCTTCATCTTAGGCCAAGTATTGATCTCTCTGTATCATTCTTATCTTCTCATGACCTAAAAGTTCTTCTACTACATGGTGGCATAGCCTGAGAACTCAACAGTAGCAGTCCTTATTTTCTTGTAGTCTTCATATTGGTAATAATAAAAAACATGCTTTACCTTTTCCTCTCATTCTAAATAATCATTTGCACGTCTAAACCTATTGAAGCTTGGGATCTAAAGCTTCATATGGTTGATAGCCTGGGGTGCTTGAGCTCGTTCTTCTTCCTCATTATGTTCTTCCTCTTCCTCTTCATCTTCATTCAAATCTCCTAAGTCAATCCTTCTTCTCACTCGTCTGTGAGCTGGGATCTATCCCTTAACAAGTCGAGCAACTTGTGGAGTATTCTATATAGTGCTAGCAGGGTGATAGGCCATTGTGTGAATGGCTCTAGTTAAGTTCACTACGAGGTTAGCCACCTCATCCAATCTCTCATCGGTACTTTTAGGAGTATTCTAGGGTTATTGGCTATGGTGGGTAACTCCTCTATTATCATCCCCAATTCCAGCATTAACACTCGGATTTGTCATTTCTTCGATTAATTGAATATTAAACTTTTTGATTATGAGATGTTCTTGGTTCTAAATCTTCTAACTAAGCAACATGCATACTCCTCAAACCAGATACTCAGTAACTCGTAAGTATAATAGCTACACTATTGAATAAGTCACAACATAGAAACTTGCTCTGTTTTCAAATGTCTAAATGGGGTAAAACAGGGTACTCAAGAACAAGTTACTATACCCTTTTATTGGCTCAAAATACCTCAATAATCCTCTCCACAACTTTGACACATTATGACAACAAGCACTACTTTGCAAATCCCAAATATAACTTACCCAAAATGAAACCTCTGCTATGATACCAAAATAATGTGGATTGAGGCTAAGAGCAGACAAGGCTGGTCATAGGGGTCAGTCCAAGCTTGTTGAAAGCTTGAAATGAGTGATGGGAAGCATATGAGAGAATGAAAAGAAATGAAGATAAGCAAACTCATGAATAGCTCTAAAGGATATAACATACTAATGGAACTTTCGAGGACTCATGACACAACTTAATATGACATACGCGTTGTTCTGATGAGATTACTTGCCACCTAGCCTTGGTTAGGGATTAGGACAAGAGTGAAGAAAGTGCAAACAAGCTAACGAGAGCAATGTTCACAAGAAGGAATATCTAGTGTATTGATGTTAATGATGATAAGATGATATGTGACTACATGTATAGTAGGTATTTATACTCGAGAAATTAGGGCAACTTGCTTAAAAACGGAAAAGACAAAAAGGTTAGTATCTAAAAGGAGTAAAATACAAGAAATGATGAAGGGCATATTGGAAATTACAACAAAAGCAACTTTTCTGTGCAGTAGATTCTGTAAATGGCTACTTGGATACGTGGCTTGTTGTAGGTAGGTAACTATCTGGCAAAAAAGACAAATTTTACATAGTTAGCTTGAATTCTATTGACCTAAGGTGCCGAGCAAGGGTATCGAGCAAGGATTTTGATTCGAGGTAGATTCATCCTAAAAGGAATGGTTGCGAACATGTGTTGGAGCTTTCGTTTTCTTGGAAATGGTATTACTAGGCTTGGGGTTGGCTCGATCAAGACGGATTGGTGGTGTGTAAAGGGGCAAGCTATAAGTAGAGCATTCATCCAAATGGCATAGAATCTCCAAGAGATATGTAGTCACTCTACTTGGCATAGGGAATCGGCTAATAGTATGGATCAACTCAGCTTCGGTAGGAGTCAGTTGGAGCAGGAGAATTCACCTTGTTAGTCGTTTTAAACCTCTGGCTCGACTATAGGTTAAAGGTCTAGTGGCCTGATTCCTAAAAGGTCAGCACTATAGATAAGGATGTCGTCAAAGTAGATGACAACAAACTTCCTGATCAGATCTCTCAAAACGTGATTTATCAACCTCATGAAAGTGCTTGGGGTGTTTGATAAATTGAAAGGCATGATCATCCACTTATGTAGGCTATGTTGGGTCTTAAAAGCAATCTTCCATTCTTTCCCCTACCTCATTTGAATTTGGAGGTATCCAGACTTCAGATCAATCTTGCTGAATACTGTTGTATCGTTCAGATCATCTAACATATCGTCTAACCTTAGGATAGAGTATCTATACTTGATCATCATCTTGTTGACAGCTTTGCTATCCACAAACATATGCCAAGTGCCTTCCTTTTTCAGCATAAGTAATGTTAGCACAACATAGGGGCTAAGGTTTTCCCTCACATATCCTTTTGCTAGAAGTTCATTGACTTGTCTCTAAAGTTTAGTAGTTTGTTTGGGGTTCATCTGATAAGCTGGTTTACTCGATAGGGTAGCACCAGGTATAAAGTCCATGCAATGTTCAATGCTCCTAAAATGGGGTAATCCCTTAAGCAACTATTCGAGAAATAGGTCGATATACTCTTGCAGCAGCTCTTTCACTTCTAGGGGTAGTTTACCTTACTCCTTCAATTTTAGCAATTGCCTGATTAATAGAAAAGTTGGCACATTAGCCTTAATAGCTTCTCAGATTTCGGCTCTACTCAACACCAAAGCCTTCTTTGATACTTGAGCAAGTTTAGCTTGCAGTTTGCTAACTTGACTTGCTGTCATAGGGTTTAAGGTAATCTTCCTCCTATCCTTCTTAAACATATTATGTGTTCCTGAAACGATCATAAATAATCCTTCGATTGAAAAGCTAGGGTTGGCTTAGCAGCACACGAGATGCTTACATAGGTAGCACATCATAAGGAATTTTGTCAGAATAGTTTCCAATTGAGATCGGTAGTAGCACTTGCTAGGTGACATGTAGCACTCTCTTCTTGTTGAGCCAATGTAACTTATATGGCTTTAGATGTGCAATGTTCGGTAGCATAAGCTTCTTAATCAGGTCGGCAGACGCTACTTTGGTATAGCTTCTACTATCCATTATGAGTGTGCAGACCTTTTCATTTACTTTGGCAGTGATGTAGAATAAGTTCTCTCTTTACTTTTACTTAATAGAGAGTTCTAAACTCATCGCATGTTAAACAACCAAAGTTAACTTATCCATATCTTCTATAAACACAACTTCTTCAATCAGGTTGGTATTAACCTTAAACTCATCTTCCATTTCTTTTTCTTCCTTCGGTTTCTCATCTATGTTATCTACTTTAATCTTTGGAACTTCTCCCTTAATAATTATGGTCCTTTGGTTCAGAAAATTAAGCAGCCATGTGCCCAATCCCCTAACATTTAAAGCATTTGATCTAGCTCGTCTTCCTCCTAGATCCTTATCCCTTTTCATAAGTTCTCGACGGCACTTCACCATTAATTGGTTCGCCTTTTTGTTCAATTCTGACATCGACCCTTCTGGTTGGGTTGGTATTCGATTGAGCTCAGTAGCTTCCTTAAATAGGTCAACTTAATTGACTAGGTTAGCTCATTGGGTGTTGGGTTGGCTTATTCCTTTTCTACTTCTCCACTTACTAGGCTCTCCTTAATGCCTCATCCAATGAAGTAAATTACTAAAGCTCCATGATATCTTGGATGTCATTTCTTAACCTAGTAAGAAACCTGAATAATGTTCAAACTGATGGATCTTCTACTTCATAGTGGATTATGAGTATTTGGAACTTTTGAACATACTCATCATTAGTTCAGCTTCCTTGTCTCAACTTTTGAAGTCGAGCAAAAGTGTTTTGCAAATATGTATCCGCTATGAACCTATTTCTAAGGAGCTTCTTCATCTCAGGCTAAGTGTTAACTTCCCTAAATTCTTCTTGTCTCCTCGTGATTTGGAAGTTCTTCCACTACATTGCAATTTAACTTGATAACTTTACAATATCAATCATCACCTTCTTATGGTCCCCATACTGGTAATAATAAAAAACTTGCTCTACCTTTTTCTCCTAGTCTAAGTAGTTGTCAATCCTTCTAGAACCATTGAAGCTTGGAATCTAAAGCTTCATATAGTCAGCAGCTCGAGGCACTCAAGTTCACTCCTCTTCTTCTCTTTCATCATCCATATCTCAAAAGTCAATCCTCTTTTGTACTTGTCATCCTCCTACTCCTCCACTTCGAATTGGTCGAGTTGGGATATGTCATTTGGCAGGTCAAGTGGCTTGTAGAGTATTTTGCATGGTCTCAGTAGGTCGATAAGCCATTATATGAACAACTCTAGTTAAGTCGGCTATGAGGTTAGTCATCTCATTAAGTCATTTGTCTATACTCTTGGAGGTGTGGACGACAACACTATTGTCATCCATAGTGGATTACACCACTATTGTCATCTCCAATATTAGCGTTGATACTAGGATCCATCATTCTTTTGACAAACTCAGTAAACAAATTCAGAAACCACAAAAAACAATAGAAATTACCTTCTTAACTCAAACAAATCGCACACACTTTCCTTCATATGAAAGTTCAAGCTAGCTATCAACATAGTGAATGTCTTCGAAGAACAACAAATCCGGCCAAAACTTGCTCTATTTTTGGATAAACAAGGCAAAATAGAGTATATAACCACAACAAACTAATGTGCCTTGTACTTACTTAAACACTTTGAGCTAAGCTCCATGTAACACACTACTTCAATCTTTACTACCTAAGAAGGTTCAAACATAACTTACCTAAACGAAACCTTCGCTTTGATACCAAGATGGTACGAACCGGTCTAAGGATTGACAAGGATGGTTGTAAGGGTGGGTCCAAGCTTATAGAAAGCTTGAAGAATGAAATGGGAATTGTACAAAAACATGAAAAGTAAATAAGTAAAAGCCTTCAAACAGCTTTAAGGATATGATGCACTAGGGAACTTTTGAAAACTCATGGCTCAACTTAATATGATACATGAGCTGATCCAATGATGGTACTTGTTACATAGCTTTGCTTAAGGGTTAGGATAAGAGCAAAGTAAGCAAACAAGCTGTAAGTAATGTTTACAAAAAGAAGTATATTAATATCCAAAGATGTAAGATGATATGAGGTGATGCGATTACACTACTATGGGTTATTTATACTTTAAATATTAAGGCATCCTACCTAAAATGGAAAAGATTAAAAGGTTAATATCTAAAAGAAGTAATGTACAAGGAATGATAAAAGGTATCTCGTAAGGAAGATTCTATCATATGATGGCTCGGACATGTAGCTCTTTATGGATGGGTAACTTTGTAGTAGAAAAGACAATTTGTACAATTAGGTTGGTGACTACCAAGCCAAGGTACCGAACAAAGGTGGTAGGTCAGCTGTGTTGAGTTGAGCGGACAATTCTTCTTAGGTGAATTCAGCTCGAATGAATTTAGCATTACTCAAATTCAGGTTGGTTGGTAGGTAGTTGAATGAGCTAAGTTGATGTTCGAGTATAGCTCAGGTCGGTAGCTAGAGACAATTAATGAGTACGAGAGGATTTGGCTTGACTAGGGCATTAGGTTGGTAGATTGCAGTAGCTTCGATTCCTCAGTGGTGGGATGTAAGGAAAGAAATCACTTAACCATGCTTTCTAGCCCTCAGGCTTGAGTTCGAGTCAAGGGTCCGATTGTTTGATTCCTATCTGGTATACTTGGTATGGAACAAATTTTCTCTTTAGTCATCTTCAAAGCTTGGTAAGGAGCTTAGCACTCATCTCAATACTAATGTCATCACCTCTCCTTGGTCGGAATAGATACAAGTCTCTTCTTCCTCCTTAGCTTCAACTCTTCTAATATTCTTCAATTCTTTTAGCTCATTCTCATTGATGATATCTACTACATCTCCTTTGAGCATTATAGCACGTCGGTTTGGACACTTAGTAGTTATGTGTCTAAAACCTAAGCATTTGAAGCATTTCACCTTGCTTGTCTTTTGTCCATAGGTTTATCCGTTCTCATATGTCCTTGGGGTTAGCCTATCTTCAGCTTGGCTCTTCTAGCCTACTCAACTATCATTAGGTCGGCTATGTTTTTCCTCGGCTAGGCATGAGCAAATCGATGTGGAATTGGAGCTCTGGAAAAACTTGGTTTAGGTTTGTTCAGTGCATTTCTCCTTTGCTTTTCAACCCTCTATGCTCCTTTAATGGTCTCTTCCAGTGTATAGAACCTTTGTACTTCTACAATGTCATGTATCTCATATTTATGTTTGGAAATGAACCTTGACACTTTACAAGCCTCGAGTTCATCTACGTCTACTTAGATCATCAGCATTTGAAATTCCTTTGCATAGTCATCAATAGATTAGCTTTTTTGGCAAAGCTCTTGCAACTTGGCAAATGTATCCTGTAAGTAAGTCTTAGGTACGAATCTTCCCCTTAACAATCTCTTCATTACTTCCCAAGTTTGTATACCTCGTTGTCCATCTTGCTCTTGTTGCATTCAAATTCTTCCATCACATGGTAGCATATCTAGAAAATTCAAGTGCAGTAAGTCAAACCTTAATCATATCTATATACCTATAATAGTTGAATACTTTCTTTGCATTCTCTTCCCACTTTAAATATTCATTTGTATCTCCACTTCCACTAAAGGATGAGATTTAGACCTTGACATTATCAAGTCCTTGAGGAGCCCGGCATCCTCGTTCTTGTGCTTGGTAGCATTCAACCTCCTTTTCTTCTTCTCCTTCATTCTCTAAATCTACATCGCCAATATCCTCCTCAATCTCCTCTAACTCCAACCTTCGCTTAATAACTTGATTTATAACTCTTCTAGCTCAATGGGGTTGAACTAGGTGATTAGCTGGGCCACCCTGGCCATGTCATCTCTTAGGAACATTCTTAAGTAGGTTATGATGAAGTATACCCTACAGTTGTTGTTTGTTAGCTTACATAGTAGTTATCTGATGTTCCTAAGAGTTCAATATCACTAGGTCTTATCATAAAGAATAGTAATAAGATGGGTCCTTCGAGATATTGAAGAAAATGAATGGAATAGTTGTCAACATAATAGCTTCCATGAGCTGCTTGGAGGATATGACATATCAACGAATACAACATGACTTAGTACTTCACTTAATATGATGCACAAGCTAATACTAAGGTCCATTCGCCACTAATCTCGAGTTATTCAGCAAGATTAGATAAGAGTGTAAGGAAAATGTAAATGGAGAGAGATATCTCGTAAGAACAAGTATATTTAATATCAGGAATGGTGTAAAAGATGCCTTGTAGCTATAGTAAAAAATATTTATAGTAAGTCCTTTAGGGCGATAATAAAAATAAGGAAAATTACATAAAATATAATGAAAAAAAAGATTCCTAATATGTATGAAAAGGGTAAATAAGACAAATGACGAAAAGGGAATATAGTACAAATGTTAGAAAGTAATGGATAGGTGGTAACTTGTCAATGGGTTCGTATAAAGGAATATTGGGGCATAGTGGCTGAGCAGGATTAAAGTTGTGGCTACTGTAGATTAACAGTACTACATACTATTGTGGCTGTACAAGGAGAGATTAACAATGTTGAAAGTGATGCTCATGGTTATGGTCGAGTTACCCAACAAATACTACATATTATTGATGAGCAAATACAAGATCTTGTTGCTATTGTAGCTAGCTTGGCTGTCTCCGTAAACAGAGTCTTAGAGACTGGACCGCATGAGAAAGTGGTTGAGCAAGGCCAAGAAATTAGAGATAGGCCGAGGAGGTAGATGAATGAGCGAGCTCCAGAAGCCTTGCCAATGAACTAAGCACTATTGTGACTTGTTGACAGAGTCGTGAGGAGAAGGTTAGAGTTAGACGAAGCAGAAGAGTATGAAGAAGAAGAAGACCAGTGTGTTGGGATTGATGAGTGTGAGTTCAAAGCACTAAGAGGTACCGGGCATCTTAAGGTATAGATTCTAAGTTTCAACTGGTATGGTAGTGCTAATGAATACCTGGACTGGGAAGAGAAGATTGAAAAGATATTCGACTTCTATGATTATGAAGATGCTGTTCGCATTAGAGTGGCCATGTTAGAATTTTCTAGATATGTGGCAATGTAGTAGAAGAAGCTACAGAATGTTCGCTTGAGGACTCGACTTGAGGTTTAAACATGGAATGAAATGAAGAGAGTTTTGAGAAGTAGGTTCATTCTCAAACACTATGAACAATACACTTTTTAATGACTCCAAGACTTAAGGCAAGGTAACAGATCTGTAGATGACTATGTTTGAGAGTTTCAGTTGCTCATGATATGATATGATGTAATGTCAACGAGCTTGAGACCCGAACTATAGCACGGTTCATCTCTGGACTATGGGCTGAGATTGGTAACATCGTGGAGCTACAGAGCCTTACGACCCTTGATGAAGCAATCCGTGTGGCCTAGAGAGTTAAAAGGCAACGGTAGAACTAGGTTAGCTGAATGCCAAGTAGTCGAACACTGATATCGAATAGGAGTAGCCTGCTGAGTCGACCAATAAATGACAGAGTTTCAAACAATTTCGAGGTGGAACGCCGAGGACACATGCTAAGCTAACCAAACGAGGGCCGAGGTAAGAGCAAAACTAAGGAGCCTGAGATCCGAAGAGATTAGAGTCAAAGTTCGAGGAGGAAAACCTGAGAAATCAAATATTTTAAATGCCTTGGCTATGGATGCGTGGTTAGTCAATGTTCGAATCGTCGAGTTATGACCTTAAAGGGAGACAAGCTTCAGTTGGAAATAGAAAGTGCCAGCGAAGGAGAGGAAGAAGTAGCAATCGATTAGATGTTGGAAGAATTTAAGGAAGATCCTGATGTCGAGATAACTTCTAAGGGTAGAGTTAGGTATTGCTTTGTAGTTCGATGATCTCTCAATACTTTTGTGGCTAATGAGAATGAGTAAAGAGAGAAACTCTTTTATATGAATTGCTGGGTAAATGGTAAGCTATGCGTTGTGATCATTGATGGAGGGAGCTGTACCAACATCATTACGTAAGGGGTAGTTAAGGCTATGAAATTGCCAACCTTTCCATACCTCAAGCCATACAAGATTCATTGGTTGAACGAGAAAGGAGGACTACACATTTTCGAGCAAGTTATAGTGTTTACTATTGGTGATAGGCATAAGGATGAGGTGTTGTGTGATGTCCTTCCCATGTGTGCATTTCACATATTACTCAGTTGATTGTGGCTATTTGACTTGAGAGCGTTACGCGATGGCTATAGAAACACCTCCATGTTTCAAAAGGATGGGAAGAAAATTATATTAACACCTATGAATCCTATGGAAGTGTAAGAAGCCTAGGAAAAGTTTGCTAGATCTCTACAACGGAAGTCCTTGGTGATTTCACAAGCTCGGTTTGCACGAGAGGTCAAGGTTGAGGACTATGTGCTCTTTCCGACCTCTTCCTTGACGAGATGCTGAAAGGTTTACCTCCTTTGTAAGGAATTGAACATTGCATCAACCTCTAACCAGGGGTTGCTTTACCAAATTGACCCACTTAGAGGCTTAATCTAGAGCAAGTAATTGAACTGAAGAAGTAGGTGGATGAGTTGGTAGATCGTGGATATGTTTGTGAGAGTATGAGTCCTTGTGCCATACCCATTGTACTTATGCTGAAAAAGGATGGGACATGGCGAATGTACATGGCGAATGTACATTGACAACCGTGCTATCAATAAGATCACCCCATTCCTGTAGCTTGATGCTATGCTTGACGAGTTATAAGGCGCCTACATCTTTTCTAAGATTGACTTGAAGAGCGGCTACCACCATATATAGATGAGACTTGGGGATGAATGTCAAGACAAGGGATAGTTTGTTTGAATGGTTGGTGATGCCGTTCGGACTAACTAATGCGCCGAATATGTTTATGTGGTTGATGAATCATGCACTAAGATCGTTGATCGGCAAATGCGTTTTAGTTTATTTTGATGATATTCTGGTCTATAGTGTTGACCTCCTTATACATGTTGAACATTTGAGATTGGTGTTTAGTGTACTTCGTGTCGAGAAATTATTCGGCAACCTGAAGAAATGTGCGTTTTGTCAAAGCAAGGTTACATTCCTCGAATATGTTGTTTCAAGGAGTAGAGTTTGAGTTGATGAGGAAAAAGTTAGAGCTATTAATGAGTGGCCTATGCCGACTAGTGCTATTGAAGTTAAGAGCTTCCATAGCCTAGCTTTGTTTTATCGAAGATTTATCTGGAACTTTAGCTCCATAACTATACCGTTGATTGAATTGACCAAAAAGAACATTGAGTTTAAATGGATAGAAAAGGCTTAGAGGAGTTTTGAAGATGTGAAGTTTAAGTTGATGTTTGCTCTAATACTCACCTTACCAAATTTTGAGAAGCTTTTTGAGGTTGAATGTGATGTGTCTGGTGTCGGCAGTGGTGCTGTCCTTATGCAGGAGTGTTGACCTACTGCCTACTTTAGCGAAAAACTCTGAGGTGCTGCCTTGAATTATTCAGCCTATGACAAGGAATTTTATGCCCTTGTCCATATACTCTAGAACTAGTGGCATTATCTATTGTCGAGAGAATTTATTATTTATTCGGATCACGAATCTCTTAAACATCTTCGCGAGCAACAGAAGCTTTCTCAGCATTACGTCAAATGGGTTGAATTCTTAGAAACCTTTTGCTATGTCATTAGATATAAGAAGGAAAGCACTAATACAATGGCTGGTGCACTTTCTCACCTTCATACCCTCATCACAATGTTACAAGTTAAGATGCTTGGATTTGGCACTTTACCTGATTAGTATGAGCATGACCCACATTTTAGACCCTTAGTAACTAGGTACAGTGATAGAGGATGAAGGGTAAGTAGATTTGTGTGCTGAGTGGTTCTGCAAGGGAGCTACTGGTTCAAGAAGCTCATGTCGAGGGTTTGGTCGACCATTTTAGAGAAAAGAGGACAATTGAGATATTGAAGGAGCACTTCTATTAGCCCGGAATGATGAAGGATGTGCACCGAATACTTGAGAGGTGAAAGGTGTATAAGTATGCAAAAGGGAGGAGAGAGCCCTATGGAGAATATACACCTCTACTAATTCTTGAGCGGCCGTGGACCAATCTAAGCATGGATTTCATGCTCGGCCATCCTTATATGCCAAGAAGACACAATTCGATGATAGTGGTGGTCGATCGGTTTAGCAAGATGGGCTACTTCATTCCCTACCACAGAACTAATGATGCTTAATTCGTTGCTAACTTCTTTTTGCAGGAAATTGTGTGATTACATGGAATGCCAAGAAGTGTTGTGTTCGACCGTGATTGGAAATTCATGAGCTTCTTTTGGAAGACCTTATGGAGGAAACTCGACATTAAGCTCTTGTTCCGTACCTCTTGCCGCCCCTAAACATATGGCCAAATTGAAGTAGTTAACAGAACCGTTGGTAATCTCTTGCACGCCATTGTTGGAAAGAACACTCATAACTGGGATTTATGCCTGCCCATTATTGAATTTGCCTACAATTGCTCAACTCATGGCTTAATTGGAACATCACCATTTGAGGTTGTTTATGGACTTAACTCGAACCTACCCTTAGATTTAATTAATAACCCGACTATACAAGGGGAAAGTCAATCTAGCTTACAATATGCCGAGGAGTTCCAAAGGTTACATCAGAAGATTGTTGAGCAATTGGCCAAAATTGTAACCTAATAGAAGGAAGTAGGAAATTGCAGAAGGAGGCGAGTCGTTTATACCCCTGGGGACTTTGTTTAGGTCTATCTTAGTAAGGAATGTATCCCTAATAGAAGGACCAACAAACTATCTCCCAGAACGGATGGACCCTACAGGATCCTGAGGCGCATTAATAATAACGCGTATGAGATTGAGTTACCTGAAGGTTTTGGTGTATCTACATCCTTTAACGTCACTGATTTGACTCCTTATGTGATTAATGATGATGAAGACTAAGATTTGAGGGCAAATCTTCAGCAACCTTAAGGAATTGATGAACTACCGACCAGTGGTCTCATTACACGCGTACGGCTTTGAGGACTGTAATCCCTTACCAGAAGAATTCTCTCTCGGCAACCTGTTGATGATGAGAAAGTTTACATTAAAGGAATGTGGCTGAACTCCTTGATTTCCTCGCATTGTCATACTATGATCTATGCTTTCGGTAATGATAATGCCAACCATTCCCTAGCTAAGGACCTTATGCCAAGTAATTCGATTAGATGTTGCCGAGAGGTTCTTACTGAGTGACGAGAGACTCACTTATCAGTCGAATAGTTCTTTCTCGGCATGCTACCATCTCTCTCATCCTGGTCCATTTATTGTTGCAACATCTTGATCCCTCTTGCTTGCTGTGCTCAGAGAATATTCGTATGGGACCAATTTTGCACTACCACCTATCCACCTCATTTGACATTATACCACTTTTCCATTTTTGTCTTTTGTCTTTTTTGCCCTTTTTTGTATATACTAGGAATCCCTTTTTGTATATACTTTCTTGTAATTTCTTTATTTGTAATGTTGCCCTAGGAACTTACTATAAATAGTCCCTTTCTCTTATAAGTTGAAGATAACTTACAGTTTTAATATTAAATATTCTGTTCTTGTGAGACAACCCTCTCCAAATCATCTTTCATACACTCTTATCTAATCTTGCCAAGTAGCTTAAGATTAGTGGCGGGTGGACCTTAGCATCGACTTATGCGTCTTATCAAGTGAGGTGTTAAGTTGTGTTGTGTTCGCTGGTGAGTCATATCCTCTGAGCAACTTCATGTTAGCTACTTTATTTGTCTATGGACCATTTCCCTGTCACTTTCTTCGATATTTCGAAGGACCCATTTTAACCAGATTTGCCACAGTAAGCTCTAGTGATAACTAAGCTCTTAAGCATACCATCCTCGGCAGGTTGATGTGAGAGTACCTCTCTCTAGAGAGACTGTAGGATTTGGAGGTATGTGCAAGTAAGGGGGCTAGAGGTCAACAATCCAGCATAATTAGGCTCTCAACAAGATTAATAAGTCTATTAAGCTTATCATTGATTGACTTAGAGGTATTACTACCATTTTGATCTCGACCAGCATAAGTACTACTACTCTGATCTCTAATAACACCTTGAGGACTTGAATCTGACATAGTGTAATACTTCTTCGATAAGTTGACAACACAATACCCAAACAAACACTTCTACTCACTACTTAGAATCTTCCTAATACACTCTGACAACTTCAACACCTAATACATATACACAAATATCACAGAAATGAACTTGCTCTGTTTTTGCAAAGAAAAGAAAAGTAAGACAGAGTAGCAATAGGAACTACATTTACTAATCTACGAACTTCCATTATATAGCTCACAACTTTAAAGCTTACCTCACTTGAATACACTACAATAGCAATAGAAGGAACACAGTAGCTACTAACAGCAAAGACGAACAAAAATCCGTTGCACTTTACATACACTCTCTCAGAATCATGCTTTAATACCTGCAAAGCTAATGCGTCTCTAGGGTTATATATACAGAGGCCACACTACAACAAACAAGAGCTAAAAGAAAAGTAAAGGGGTTAGGAAATTGGGGTAGCTACTAATTGGACATGACATACTAACTGATCCCACTTAGCCTATGATTTGTCGGATGTGACTAACCGATCCAAACTATGGGGTCACTCGCCACTTCTCCTTATTAGAGAGAATAGATAAGAGTTAACGGATAAATGAGAACATTAAGGTTGCCTAGGAAAGGAAACTTGTAATAATCAATAATGCCATCATGTAATGTCTATGTACAAGTAAATGAGGTTTACATACTAGTCCCATTAGGGTTATAAGGCATACATGGAAAAGACAGAAGGGTAATTTATAAATTGAATACATGAAACATACTAAAAAGAGTAAAAAATGACGAAGAATATCCTGTACGGAAAAAGTAAGGAATCCTTCTATAATTTTGTGCTAAAAGATACGTGCCAAGAGGTGATTGGGGGCTTCTAGTGCGGTTAGCTGGAATGAAATGAATTATGAGGTCGCTTGGCAGTTGTAGGACTTTGCTTGGAAGAGTCAGCAATCAAAGTTGACCTGGTACTGAAGGATATTTTGGTTCTCTTTAAATCGGGTATTTTGACAACCTAACTTGGATAGAGGTATGATGCTGGTTAGCTCAGGAGCCACCTATAGCATGGTATGAGCTCAACAATGGGTGTGATTGCTTAGTAGGTTGATACATCTGTCTGATAACTCAAAAATTGTGTTGGTCCTTGTTGAGCTTGGTTTTTTCTCACTCGGTTCTTATAAATTGGCTTTCTTCAAATTGACTAGTATTAAATCTTACCCGTTTAGTACTAACCTTTGACTAGGGTTTAAAGAAAACCGGTTCTTTTATATTTTGAAAATATTTTGGAGTCACTATCCGATTGAAGTTGGGAAAAATGTTATGTTATAACCAATTAGGTGGATTGGTTATAACTTAGTTATTGGTCTTAATGAGAAAGCCAATTTTTACAAAACAGTTTTCTAAAACGAGAGATTTGGATTCGAGGACTATCTTGTTAAATTCTAAACCAGTACTGCTTTTCAACATTCTAATTTTAAATTTGCTTTTCAAGAATACCCCTTTTCAGTTTCTAAACGGCTAATCATATTACATGCAACTAATTTAATTAATTTACAGAAATATTTACAAAGATGGAAAAAATAAAAATTTCCATATTTTAAGTTGCCTCGTGCTTACATATGAGTGCTTCGAGATTATACTTTCATAGTTCGTTCTATGAAAGCTTTAGCGAGTGATTTGATTTTAATTTTTGAAAGAAGATTGTGTTTACATTATTTACCTGTTTTAAGTTTATTTAAAGAAAATTTCCTAAAGGGTCCTAAATAAAGATTTATTTTTGGAAACTCTAAAGTAGTCATAATTTAGAAAGAATGGTTGATTTATTTTTATTTTATTTTCATTGGAAAAATTATTTTTCTAAGTGATAAGGGGATTTGTTCATTATTATTTATTTCATCTTTATTATTATTTTTTTTTATTTTACTTTTTATCTCCCATTTATTTATTTATTATTTTACTTCACACAAATAAATAAGTAAAACTAAACTAAACCTTTTCTTTTTTTCTTTCTTTTTTTTCCTTTTTTTTTTCTTTTTACTCTTTTTATTTTTGTTTCATTTTTCTTACAATAACATTTGTATTTACATTTACAACAAACAAATAAAATGAGATAAAGTAAAATAAAAGAAAATATAATAAAATACATAAATAAATAAAACACAATTACAACAAATGGATATTGGACTAAAGGGGGATTTGTGCAGGTCATGGAGTAGGCTTAGGTTGGTGGGCCAAATCTGGGTTAGACTTCGAGTCGGAGTAGTGGGTTGCGAGTCGGGTCACTAAGGAGTTGATGAATGGAGGTAATCTAAAGTGTTCTGATTGGTTTTTGAAGGGGGTGAAGGTGGTTTTGTTAGTATTATATTAGACTTTGGGGGTCTAGGGATGACGCCATGGCCTAAGTAGACCATCAGTGGTGGTTGGTAAAGAACAGCTGGTAGTGATGATGGATGGTGCTCGTGTATGGGAGTAGAGAGAGGGAATGTGTAGTGGCTGTGTATGTATGTCGTAATTGTGTAGTGGGTTAAGTGTACTATGGTTTGGAGTATGTGTGAGTGGGAGAGGGTCGGTTAGGGTGCAGTTAGTCACTATATAGTGGGTATTGTACGGTGTGGAGTGGGTTATAGGTTCGTGTTTGGTTAGCATGGTGGCAAGTTGGGGATTGGTATGGGTGGCCTAGGCTGTATATAGGTGTTGTGGTGTGTGGCCTTAGTGGTTAGTCATGGTTGTAGTACATTGGATGTGAGAGAGAGTTGGTGCGGAGAGAGAGAACTAAGAAGGTAGCTGTGTGTATAGATGGTTCAGGGTTTAGAGTGGACAGTGGGTCGGTAGTTGGAGCTTTGAGGGTGGTCGATGATATGTATGAGAGTAGGTTGGTCGAGAGAGAGAGAGAGGTCCTTACTCCATGTATGTGTGCGTTCTTTTTTTAAAAGTGGACCCCCCCTTGTGTATGTGTGTTTTTTTTTAAATGAGAAAGTGAGGGGAAGAAAAAGGAAAGGGGAGAAGAAAAACGGGGAAATAAAATGTGTTGTCTATGTGAATCATGAAGTGCGACGTGTCATGAGTAAACACATGACCTAGTGATTCTTTGACATATGGCAGCATATGAGGTGTAGGAAAAAAATAAAATAAAAGGCATTCTTTGCCTTTGATGAGAATCGAACCCTTAACCTCTAAGCCAAACCTAAATGTAAGTCTAAGCGCTTATTCATTAAATTATTGGCCTATATCTTGTCCATATGTGCATTTAAATCGTATGTATGGATTAGGTTAGCCTCGGCTAGATTTGAATTTAAGCTCAAGCTCAATGGTCCCTTTTTTAAATTTAAAAAATCTATTCTATTTAATTTATCTAAACTTAAAATATTATTTTCTAAATTCCTTAATCTTCAATTTTTTCAATTTTCCTTTTTTTTGTAACTTTTCAATTTTTCTAATTTTTCCATTTTTTGGTATTTTCTAAATATCTTATTTTTTTGTAATTTTGGCTATTTTTTTCCTATTTTTCTTAGATTTCTTATTTTTTTATGCTTTTTCCTTTTGTCTATTTTTGTATTTTTCTAAACTTCTTTCTAAATTTCTTATTTTTTTGGGTTTTCTTTTTTTTTTTTTGTGTTTTCCCTAATTTAAGACTCTTTATTCTAATGAAATGAAATAAAATAAAATAAATGGGGCAAAAATTGGATGTCTACAATTACTTCTATTTGTGGTGAAGTTTGAGCAAAACTTTGCCATAAAGATAAAAGTGACACTATTTTTGCCCCAAGGATGGATTTTGTTCTAAGAAGCGCTACAGCTAGCTAACTATCCTAGGCTTGATTCGTTGGGGATTTTAGTGAAAAGGGAGGCAATGCTTTAAGAGTTGGTCGAAAGACTGAAAGAAGGATTGAAGTCTGGTTGTACTCTTATGAGCTGACAAACCGAGGTGAAACGGGCAAAGTGTTACTTGAGCTAGCTAAGGCCCTAAAGAGAACGAGAAAACTTGGTCGTGCCCTTAATGAGTTGACTAACCAAGGTGAGTGAAGCACTCCTTGAGCTGGCTAAGACTGTAAACCAAATGAAATGGGTAAGCGCTCGTAGAGCTGGCTAAGATCCTAAAAGAATGAGAGAACTTGGTCGTACCTCAATGAGTTGGCTAACCAAGGTGAGTGAAATGCTCCTTGAGTTGGCTAAGGCCCTAAACCGAATGGAAGAAACTTAGTCATGCCCTAATGAGTTGACTAACCAAGGTAGGCGAAGAACTCCTTAAGCTAGCTAAGGCTCTAAATTAAATGAAAGAAACTTGGTTATGCCCCAATGAGTTGACTAACTAAGGTGGGCGAAGTGCTCCTTGAGCTGACTAAGACCCTAAACTGAATGAAATGTGTAAGCGCTCCTAGAGCTGGCAAAGATCCTAAAAGAATGAGAGAACTTGGTCGTACCTTAATGAGCTAACTAATTAAGGCGAAATGGGTGAAGCGCTCTTAGAGCTAGCTAAGACCTTAAATCGAAACCTGGTAGTGCTCCTTTGAGCTGACTAACCTAGGCTAGAGCATTTTTCAGGGATTAGTAACCTTAACTTTTGGAATTGACTCAAGATAAACTTGGTAATGCTCCTTTAAGCTAACTATCTTAAGCGAGAGCGTCTCTTGGAGATTAGCAACCTTAAGCTGAGATTAATTTGGAGAACCTGGTTGTGGCTTTTTAGGCTCACTAACCTAGGCAGGAGCATCTCTCTAGGACTAGCAACCCTAAGTTAGGATTGATTTGAAGAACTTGGTCATGCCTTTGTAGGTTTACTAACCTAGATGGAAGTATCTCTCACTAGCAACCTTAAGTTGGGATCGATATAAAGAACCTAGTCATGCCTTTCTAGACTTACTAACCTATGCGGGAGCGTCTCTTGAGGACTAAAAACCTTAAGCTGGGATTGATTTGACGAATCTGGTCGTGCTTCTCTAAGCTTACTAACCTAAGCGAGAGCGTCTTTCGGGGACTAGCATCCCTAAGTTTTGGAATCGATCTGGAGAACTTGGTTACGCTTTTTTAGGTTCACTAACCTAGGCAGGAGCATCTTTCGAGGACTAGCAACCCTAACTTTTGGAATCAATTTGGAGAACTTAGTCATACCTTTCTAGGCTCATTAACCTAGGCAAGAGCGTCTTTCGAGGACTAACAACCTTAACTTTCGGAATCAATTTAAGATAAACCTAGTAGTGCTCCTTTAAGTTAACTGACCTAGGCGGGAGTGCCTCTTAGGGACTAGCAACCCTAACTTTTGCAATTGATTCAAGATAAACTAGGTAATGCTTTTCTGAGTTGATTGACCTAAGCAAGAGTGTCTCTCGGGGAGTAGTAACCCTAACTTTGGGAATCGATTTGAGATAAAGTTGGTAGTACTCGTTTGAGCTAACTGACCTAAGCAGGAGCGTCTCGCTAACTAGTAACCCTAACTTTTGGAATTGATTTTAGATAAACCTGGTAATGCTCTTTTAAGTTGATTGACCTAGGCAGAATCGTCTCTCGGGGACTAGCAACCCTAACTTTTGGAATCGATTAGAGATAAACCTAGTATTGCTCTTTTGAGTTGACTGACCTAGGCAAGAGCGTCTTTCGGGTATTAACAACTTTAGCTTTTGGAATTGATTCGAGATAAACTTGGTAGTTCTCTTTTAAGTTGACTGACCTAAGCGGGAATGTCTCTTAGTGATTAGTAACCTTAACTTTTGGAATCAATTCGAGAAAAACTTGGTAGTGCTCTTTTGAGTTGACTGACCTAGGTAGGAGCATCTTTCGAGGATTAGTAACCTTAACCTTTTGGATTGATTCAAGATAAACCTAATAGTGCTCCTCTGAGTTGACTATCCTAGATGAAATGGGTGAAGTGCCTCTAAAGCTAGCTAAGACCCTAATTTTAAACTTGGTAATGCCCAAATTGGGCCGACTAACCTAGGTCCTAAAGAAAAGTTGGAGATGGAAGTGCCTTACGAGCTTGCTAAGATTTTAATAGAAATTAGGCTTACTAAGAACTGGGCGAAGAAAGGCACCCTATGGGCTTATGAAAAGAAATTGATGATGAAAGGAAGCACCTTTTGGGCTTGTTAAGAGGACTGGATGAGGAGAAGTGCCTTATAGGCTTACATGAGAGAATTTGATGTAGAGAAGTGCCTTATGGGTTTGCAAAGAGAAATCGATGATGAATGGAAGTACCCTTTGGGTTTGCTAAGAGGATTTGATGAGGAGAAGTACCCTATGGGCTTGCTTGGGAGAAAATTGTGAAAGAAAGTGCCTAATGGGCTTGCTAAGTGAAATTGATGAAGAGAAGTGCCCTATGGGCTTGCTTTAAAGAAATTGATGAGGAAAGGAAGTGCCTTTTTGGGAGAATTCGGTGTAGAGAAGCGCCTTATGGGCTTGTTAAGAGAAATTGACGATGAAAGGAAGCGCCTAACGGGTTTACTAAGAGAAATCGATAAACAAGGGTGTAAAAGTTGGCTAGAACCTTAGCAAGATGAGGTAACGCCTTAAAGGTAGGCTAAACACTAAAAATAATAGAAGAGGGGATAGCACTCTAAGAGCTAACTTAAACCATAAAAAGAAAAGAAGAGGGGACAATGCTTTAGAAGCTAACTAACACCCTAGAAAAGGTTAAAAGAAAAAAGGGATAATGCTTCAAGAGTTAACTAGAACTCTAATGAAAGATGATATAATGTCATAAAGGCTAGCTGAATCTTAAAAAAACGAATTAAAAGCATGGGCCAATGCTGTAAGAGCTGGCTTGAACCTTAAGGAGAATTGATGAAGGCAAGGGTAGAGCTTTGAAGCTAGCTAGCACCTCAAAAAGAAAGACGGGACGACACCCTAAAGGTGGATTATAACAAAAGAGTGGGTCAGCACTCTAAGAGCTGGCTAGAACCTTTAAAAAAGAATAAAAGAGTAGGTTAGCACTTTAAAAGTTGGCTAGAACCCTAAGAGATAGGATAGTGCCCTAAAAGTTGGTTAGAACCTTGAAAAGAATAAAGGAGTAGGTCAGCACTCTAAGAGCTAGCTAGAACCCTAAAGATAGAAGATGGGATAATGCCCTAAAGGCTAACTAGAACCTTAAAAAGAATAAAGGAGTGGGTTAGTGCTCTAAGAGTTGGCTAGAATTCTAAGGGAAGATGGACTAGTGCCTTAAAGGCTAGTTAGAACCTTAAAAAGAATAAAAGAGTAGGTTAGTGCTCTAAGAGCTAGCTAGAACCCTAAGAATAAAATACGAGATAGTGCCCTAAAGGCTAACTAGAACCTTAAAAAAAAATAAAGGAGTGGGTCAGTGCATTAAGAGTTGGCTAGAACCTTAAAGGAAGATGGGACAGCACCTTAAAGTCTAGCTGGAACCATAAAAAGAATAAAAGAGTGGGTTAATGCTCTAAGAGTTGGCTAAAACCTTAAGAATAGAAGATAGGATAGTACCCTAAAGGCTAACTAGAACCTTACAAAGAATAAAGGAGTAAGTTAGCGCTTTAAGAGCTAGTTAGAGCCCTAAGGGAAGATTGGACAACGCCCTAAAGGCTAGTTGGAACCCTAAAAAGAATAAAAGAGTGGGTTAGCGCTCTAAGAGCTAGCTAGAACCGTAAGGATGAGAGATGGGATAGCACCCTAAAGGTTAGTTGGAACCTTGAAAAGAATAAAGGAGTGGGTCGGCACTTTAAGAGCTTGCTAGAACCCTAAAAGAATAAAAGAGTGAGTTAGTGTTCTAATAGCTAGCTAAAAACCTAGAAACAATTAAAAGAAAGAAGAGATAGCGCTCTAAGAGTTGGTTAGAACCCTAAGAATGAAAATCGGGATAGTGCCCTAAAGGCTAGTGGGATCCTTAAAAATGAAGATGGGATGACGCCTTAAACGCTGGCCGAATCCCTAAAAAGAATGGAAAAGGGGATAGCACTCTAAGAATTGGCTTGAACCCTAAGGGAAGTTGATGAAGGATTGAAGAAGTAAAGTGACGAAAACAAATAGTTTAAAAGACTTCTTGACTTGGAGAAGTATATAGAGAAATTGTTGAAAAATACCCATTTATGAAAAAGGAAAAAGGGATAGGCCCCATGACTTGAAAAAGAGTTAATGGATATTAAAAACCACAATTAGGGAAGAATGATTTAGATTACTAAGGTCAATTTAAAAAAAAAGTGTGACCCATTTGAAAGGGAAGTGTAATGATATGAGTTGAAAGCTTAGCTACTCAAGCTGATATGGATTGGACAAAAAATCTAGTGATAAGCCTTTATCTTCTCTCTCTCTCTCTTTTTTTTTTTTTTTTTTAATCTTGAAAGTTTGCTAACGGGTATAAATTCTTATTTAAGGAATAATTTATAACCACCCTTATCCTTGGTAATCATGTAGGATATCTCAATGCCCCTGACCCTTAGGGCTTTCTCATAGGGCTTTTGTGATTTTAAAATATTCCTTTCTTATGGAAACGATAACCTAAGATTAGTTTAGTTGAACAGGTCTTCCTTGCTAGCTTTTAGTCTAGATTTCGCTCTCGGCTACAATTCCAAGAATTACAATCCATTTTGCAGGTGATAAGCTTTGATCAATCTGTTAGGTTTTTTTTTTTTTGTTCAACATTATGAATTTAGGCTTTTGGTCCAAGGGTTTCAAAAAGGACTAATGAGAAGGCTTATTTTGAAAGAAATATTTTCTTATGTATCTTGGGTGTACAAGTCAAGAACTTTAGGGAAAAATTAGAAGTATGCTTACCCTAGTTTCAAAACAACTTTTATTAAATATAGATTATCTTTCAAGATCAGAAGAGCTTTTACTGTGTAAGGGTGGTATTGTGGGTGGGGAAGCGTTGTGTGATTCAATATACATAAGAGAGGCTTTAAAGTGTTAGAGTAGATATTGAGATTTTCGGTTTCTGAGCTTTAGAATATGATTCAGGGCTTTATGTTTCTTAGGTCTTTTTGGGCTTGGATTCCCTACTTTTTGGTTCAGTTTTGCTACCCCTACTGGGATATGATATCTCTCTTGAGGCTTTCATCTTATACTTGAGCCTAATTCTCCGACCTCTTTTCTTCATTTTCTCTCTCTCTCTCTCTCTCTCTCTTTTTAAATTATCATTGCTTTGCCCCACTATCTCTTATTATTCTTTCTTTTCTTTTTGCCCTAAAAATGATTGTTTCCATTGTCGAGTTTTTGCCCTTTAAGTGATTTAGGGCCCTAAATCCATAGATATTGTATGGGCTTGGGTGAGGTATATATAAGCTTGAGGTGTTTGAAAAGGAATTGGCTCTTCTTCATTTCAATGAAAAATAACTCATTAGAAATAAAAATCATTTTTGAATTAACGTTACTTAAACAAGCATAAACCAATTTTACCCCTATCTCCTAATTAATGACCCTAACCTTTGAATTGCCTCATTGTAGGGTGGTTCTTAACAGGGTTTAAATTTGAAAATTCTCCAAATTAGTCCAATGGTGTTAACAAAGGGTAATTGTGTTTGGGATTTGAAAATGAATGCCTAACTTCATTTTAATCTACGTATCATATTCAAAGTGGATCTCCTTTAAGGAAAGAGCCTAAAGTTTCCTTACCCTTATGTCGCTTAACTCTCAAATTGTTTCAGGTTAGTGTGCGGAATATAGTTTGCCTCTTTTCATTCTAAACTTTCTAAAAGTGAGTTACCAATTTTTTTAGGAGGAGTCTACTTTTCATTTGGCCTACAGTAGAGATTGACCTTGCCCTCAGTTTCTCAAATCATGCCCCAGTATTTGACTTGGTCTTAGTTTGAAGCTTTAGGTGCTTAGCTTTCTAAATAGACTAGGGGTTTTGGCTTGGCTTGGTTACCCTTATGGGTGTTGAGCCTGGATTTTTACCCTCCTGGTTTTTAAAATTAAGTTTTCTTTTAAACCAATTAATACTAAACTTTACTCATTTAATACTAAACATCGACTAGGGTTTAAAGAAAACTGTTTTTTAATTTGAAAATGTATTGGAGTCACTACTTGACCAGAGTCAGGAAAAAGGAGTTAAGTTATAACCTGGTTATAACTTAGCCACTGGTCTTTTGATAAAAACTGATTTTAAAAACTAAAGATTTGGATTCGGGGGTTAGGTTTTTTAAACCTTTACGGGTACCATTAACTTTCCAAATTTAATTCAAATAATTTAAACTAAAAAGGGAAAATTATTTTTTATTTTTATTTTTATTTTTATTGTCATCTCGTAAGTGCTTACGTATTCATTATTTGGGATTAGACATATGTAGTTTTTTTATGAAAACTTTAGCGGGTGATTGATTTTGTTTTAATTTGAAAATGACCGAGTTTATGTTTTACTTAATTTGATTTATTTAAGGAAATTTCTAAAAAAGGAAGGTCCTAAATTGGATTTTTATTTATTTTCTAAAATGTTCTAAATTGTAAAAGGTTTGTTTATTTTTTATTATTTTTGAAAACTTGATTTTTCTAAGTGTTAAAAAAAAATAATCTTTATTCCTTTTATTTTAATTTTTACTTTTTTATTATTTTTTTAATTTTTTGTTTATTATTATTTATTTATTTATTACGTATTCTACTTTATCTATTTCTATTGAACTAAAAATAAATAAATAAATAAATAGATAAATAAAAAGCATGCTACTTCCACACCCCCATTTTTATTCTTTTTGTCTTTCTTTCTTCCTTTTTTCATTTTCTTTTTCCCTTTTCTCTTTTTTCTATTTTTTTTATTTTTTATTTACAATTACATTTATAATTTGAGGAACAAATAAAAAATAACAGAAATATAAATGATAAAATAAAACTAAATTAGATTTAGAAGACAGTCAGACTAAGGAGGATAGTGCGAGTTAGGTCCTTAAGCGGTTGGGTCGGGTCGCGAGTCGAAGCTTGGATTCGAGTCAGGTTATCTTTAACTCTACTTCAACAATAGTAGCTAGGTGCGGTTCTAGGCGATTCAGATAGAATTTTTGGTGGGTGAGGGTGAATTTGTGTGTTTCGGACTAAAGATAGTGGAGGTAGGTTCAATGCTGTAGCTTGGGGGTGGTGGTTTGATAATGGTCGTGAGTAGCGGTCGGCGGTGGTGCTTGAGTGGTGGCTACTAAGGTTTTTGTTGGGTTTGAATGAAGGTGTGGCGAGCTTTGTAGTAGGGTTGTTTTTGTGTAGAGAGAAGTGGTGGTCGTTGTTCGAAAGGGGGTAGCTATGGTGGTTTAGGGTTTAATGATGGCGAGTTGGTGGTGTCACTAGGGGGCACGGCAGTGGTCGAGTATGGCTGGGCTCGAAAGCTTATGAGGTAGGAAAGTTAGTAAGGGTAATAATGTGGCTCGAAGTTGAGTAGAGAGAGAGAGGGTTCGATAGAGGGAGAGAGAAAGTGGTTGGAAAAAAGAGAAAGAGAACTTGTAAGTATTCATGAATGGTTGTGTGTGGTTGTATTTGTGCCTAGGATTCTTATTTATACAATGAATCAACCCAAAAACTATGGAAACTCGAAATCAGATTTAAATGGAGATCTCCAAACTTTTAGCTTCTTTCCAACTTTTGGAGCTCAGTTTGATTGTGTTAATGTATGAATTTGGATGCATTATTGGGTTCAATTCAGAGTAAGTTATGTGGCAAACAAAATCAAAGTAAGGAATTGCGTATGTGTGTATGAAATTTGTGCAAAAATTGGCTCCAAAGTGAAGAGGGTAGGCTATTCTTGATTGGGAAAGAAGAGGAAAATTTGGAGAAAATGAGGGAAACTAAGAGAAAGAGAAGGAAAGCGATGACATAGCACTACGTCAACCAACCCGGCCAATCCTAGGTTGCTACGTGTCATTACGTGACATGTGGTAGTTAACGTAGCATGCCACGTAGTGCCACATTAGCATGTTGTCCAATCTTATGATGTTACGTGTCAAGATACGTGGCGTAATTAGATCTTGATATGTGACAGTTCCTAATATGATAAAAAATAAAAAATGCTTTTATATGCCTTCACCAAGACCTAAACCCAATACCTCTAACTAAACCCAATGCATATGTCCAAGTGTTTATTCGTTAGGCTGTTGGCTTATACTTTATCCATATGTGTAATTAAATTGCACATATAGACCAGGTCAGCTTGGGCTAAATTTAAATCTCAGCTTGGGCTAGATTTAAATCTAAGATGACCCGTTATTTAAACTTATTAAAAATCTACCTTATTAAATTGTTATTTTCTAAATTCCTTAAAATCTTCTATTTTTTTTTTCAATTTTTCAATTTTTTGATTTTTTAAATTTTTTAAATTTTTAATTTTTCTAAATTTCTTATTTTTTGTGTTTCTTTTTAGATTTCCTATTTTTGACATTTTTTTCAAATTTATTATTTTTTGTGCTTTTTCTTGTTTTTGCATTTTTTGTGTTTTTTTAAAATTCTTATTTTTTCTAAATTTCTTTATTTTTTGGGTTTTCTTTTATTTCCTAATTTTTTTATTTTTCCTAATTTAAGACCAATTGAGGAAAAAATAAAATAAAATAAAATAAAGGGGTATAATAGGCTCAGGATTGTGTTTGGATAGGTTGCCTTAGTGGGCCTTAGGTTGGCATTTAGATTGAATGGGCCAAGGGGCTTCTTATTTAGGTTGAATGGTTCAATGGGCCCATGGTTGGTATTTAGATTGAATGCTTGACCAAGTGACTTGTGTTTGGGTAGATTACTTGAATGGGCTTAAGTTTGGTGTTTAGGTTGAATGGGCCAAAGGGTTAGTGTTTGGGTTGACTGAGCCAAGGGGTTCATATTGTCTTCCTTAATAGGTTGAGGGGCTTCGTATGGGTTGGAAACACAGTATTTGAGTCAATTACTTGAGCCAGCCAACGGCCTGAGCTTGTGTTGGCTCCTTGAGTCCATAAGAATATATAGCTGTTAATAACCTTTCTTTTCATTTTTATTTTTTTTCAATTTTTGTTTCTTTCTTTTTTGATTTTTTTGAGAGAGAGAAAGATAAGGTTATATCTTATGGAAAAAGAAAATTATTTACAAATAAGAATGGTGATTTTTAAGGTTCTATTTACAAGTCTATGGATTTTATTTACATTTCCTTAAATGAGAAGGAATAGTAGTTAGATAAATGTCTGTTGAAGGCTTATTCACAAAGAAGGGAATGTTAGAGAATGAAGAACAATGAACTAAATAGGAGTTTATTAATTTGAAAAATCAAAATACAGAAAAGAAAGGTAGAAAACTTAACATTTATTCAGGAACTTGATGTTTATTATATGCTCTTCATATGAGAATTTGGAACAAATCTTACAGTAAGTCTCTATACAAGCCTGAAGGCCTTTTATCATCTCATAGGTATCCCTAATGATTTGTGCCAAAAGGGACCTTAAGGCTTGGTTATCAGCCTTGGAACATTCGAGTTTTTTCGTTAAGTAAGTGATCTCATCTCTCATCATTTGCTTATGAATCTTGGATATGTCCTGTAGCTTATCATTCTCCTGATTGTTTGCTTGGTTGTCTGCCATTCTAGGTCTATACATTTTATGGACAAGAATCACTCATCAATGCAACAAAAGAAAGTACGTGGAAATATGCAAATGTTAGGATCTTTTGGGTTAATGCATTACCTCCTAAGTTCTAACCCTATTATTATTTTCAAAAAATTTGATTACATTAAAACTCTTAAATGATTGGTAGGGTTGCAATTTCTTAAGGGTAGTGTATTAACTTAAGTTTGAAGGGGAGTATATACAATTAGGATGGGTTCTAAAAGGTTCTTAAGCTTTATGACCTCACTTGTTTTTAGAAAACACTTTCATTGGTCACAATGAGCTTAAGTGGGGTAGCTTAATCAACCCCGAACGGTGGCTACACCACTACGCTTGGAGTTTACACAATGGCCCCCCATCTAGGGTCCTAAGATGGCTTAGGTCTGACCGCATCTACCTTGTATCTTTGATGTAATATGAACCCCCCATGTCTCGATGTATTGTGATATGTAAAATAAATACGATAATCAAAACAAAATATACACATGAAGCAAATATACAATTAAATAAATAAATAAACAATAAGTAAATAACATAAGTACTTTGAAAGGTAATTTTAATTTTGGAAAGTACTTTAAGTAGTTAACTTTCTTGATGTCCTTAGTGGAGTAGCCAAGCTGTCGAGCTTGGTTTTTTCTCACTCGGTTTTTATAAATTATCTTTCTTCAAACAAATTAGTATTAAACCTTACCCATTTAGTACTGACTTTCAACTAGGATTTAAAGAAAACTGGTTTTTTATATTTTGAAAATACTTTGGAGTCGTTACTCGATCGAAGTTGAGAAAAAAAGTTATGTTATAACCAATTGGGTAGAATGGTTATAACTTAGCTACTGGTCTTAATGAGAAAAACAATTTTTACAAAACAGTTTTCTAAAACGAGAGATCTAGATCTGAGGACTATTCTGTTAAACCCTAAACGGATATCACTTTTCAACGTTCTAATTTTAAATTTGCTTTTCAATAATACCCTTTTTCAGTTTCTAACCGGTTAATCATATTACATGCAACTAATTTAATTAATTTATAGAAATATTTACAAAGATGGAGAAAATAAAACTTTCCATATTTTAAGTTGCCTTGTGTTTATGTATGAGTGCCTACGTACCCGTTATTCAGGGTCAGACTTTCATAGTTCGTTTTACGAAAACTTTAGCGAGTGATTTGATTTGAATTTTTGAAAGAAGATTGTGTTTACATTATTTACCCGTTTTAAGTTTATTTAAAGAAAATTTCCTAAAGAGTCCTAAATAAAGATTTATTTTTAGAAACTCTAAAGTAGTCATAAAATTATTTTCCTTTTATTTTTTATTTTTTTACAATTACATTTATATTTACATTTACAATGAACAAATAAAATGAAATAAAGTAAAATAAAATACATAAATAAATACAACACAACTGTAACAAATGGATATTAGACTAAAGGGGGATTTGCACGGGTTGTAGAGTGGGCTCAGGTTGGTAAGCTAAATTTAGGTTGGACTTTAGGTTGAAGTAGTGGGTTGAGCGTCGAGTCACCAAGGAGCTGATGAATGGAGGCAATCTGAAGTGTTCTGATTGGTTTTTAAAGGGGGTAAAGGTAGTTTTGTGAATATTATATTGGACTTTAGGGGCTTAAGGACGATGTTGATGGCTAGTGAAGAACGGTTGGCGGTGATGATGGGTGGTGCTCGTACGTAGGGGCGAACTAAGGGAATGTATAGTGGCTGTATGTGCAGCATGCTGTGGTTTGGAGTGTGTGTGAGTGGGTAAGGGTTGTTTAGGGTATAGTTGGTTACTGTATAATGGGCATTGTACGGTGTGGAGTGGGTTCTTGATTGGTGTCTGGTCGATGTAGTGGTAAGTCGAGGATTGGTACAGGTAACCTAGGCTGTACACAAGTGCTACGGTATGTAGCCTTGGTGGTTAGTTGTTGCTATGCTTTATTGGATGTGAGAGAGAGATGGTACGGAAAGAGAGAGCTAAGGGGGTGGCTGTATGTGTGGATGGTTCGGGGTTTGGAGTAGACAGTGGGTCAGTGGCTGGAGCATTGAAGGTTGTCGATGATGTGCATAAGAGTGGGTTGGTTAAGAGAGAGAGAGAGGTCAATTGAGAGAGAGAAAGTCGATAGAGAGAGAGGTCCCTCCTGTATGTATGTGTGTATATTCATTTTTTAAAAATGGACATGATGGGAATTAGGCTACCGGATCTCTGACCTGTAGCCGAGCTCGAAGATTAGAGGGGCTAGTACGACGAATCCTTTTATTCCAACCAACCCCTGCTAAGGCTGATTACTTCCTTCCCGTGTCACCTTGCATGCTGTACCATATGACTACCTATTCTTTTGTGGTATGTTGAGTTGATGATTACTCTCTAGCACCAAATCGACCAATTACTCGGCATCTTCCTTGCCGAGACGCTGTGAAGGAGAGTTCGGATTCACTAAGCCATCCCTACTTGGATAAGCCCATCTGTTTGTACTTTTTGTTTGCATTTTCTAACGACCTCGCTAATATAGCATCGCTACGTGTACAATATCATGTGCAGAATTCGTTGATTAATGATTGTTTTTCTTGTATATTTATTTTCACCGTTTTGTATCTTATACATTACTTCCTTAGGAAATGCCCTTTTTATTTTTTCCTTTTTAGGCATTAACTTATGGGTATAAATACCTTTGTACTTGTAACGGAGATCAGATCATTCTTAGTATACACTCTTCAATGCTTTTTCTTTCTTGCGTAAACATTGTTTGTTTACTCTTAGCATCACTCTTATCCTTTCCTTTAAGTAAGGTTAGGTAGCGAGTAACTTTAACAGACCAATTTGTGCATTATATTGAATTGAGCCGTGAGCCCTCGGAAGTTCCATTGGTATGTCATATCCTCTAGAGCTATTCGTGGGTTTTGCTTACTGTTTCATTCTTCGTTTTTACCCTTTCGTACTTTTCCTCATTAATCCTTTTTTAAGCTTTCTGTAAGCTTGGACCGATCCAGTGACCGGCCTTATCTGTTCTTGGTCATGGTTCGCAACATCTTGGTATCAGAGTGGCGGTTTTGTATGAACTGTAGTTAGTTCTCCCTAAAGTTCTATTATACTTTGTTTTGCGTGTGTGAAATAGAGCAAGCTACTGTGTTCATTCGACTACCGTGTTGTTAGCTGTTCACTTTCTGAAGTGTTTGTTTGAGCTTTGAATCTATGAGAAAAAAAAATGATAGATTCAAGTACAAATGTTGGTACTGGTGATGATAGTGGAGTTGTCCACCATAGACGTCAGTCTTAGGGAATTCCCACAAGCATTGACGAGAGACTTGATGAGGTAGCTAACCTCTTAGTAGATCTAACCTGAACTGTTCATACATTGTCTTGTCGATCCACTGAAGCTGCGCAAAACACTTTACAAGCTGCTCAACCTATTAGAGGTTAGAACCCAACTTGAGCCATTTGAGGTAGAAGAGTTGGCGGACAAGTAGGGTGAAGGATAGACTTGAGACAGCTTGATGAAGAGGAAGAGGAGTATTTTGAAGGGGAGCGTGTACAAATCCCCAGAGCATCTGACCATGTGAAGCTTTGAATTCCGAGTTTCAATGGATCTAGGAATGCTGATGAATATCTGGATTGGGAAGAGAAGGTAGAGTGTGTGTTTGATTATTATTAGTACAAGGATTATGAGAAGGTGAGAACTGTTGCTATTGAATTCTCTAGATATACTGCTATGTGGTGAAATAATTTTCAAGTCATGAGAAGACGAGAGGGGTATCAAGAGATTAACAATTGGCACGAGATGAAGAGAGTGCTCAAAAACAGGTTCGTACTGGAAGCCTATCTCTAAGATACTTTTATTTGGCTTCAAGAGCTGAGACAAGGAGGTTGAATTGTTTACGAATATGTTTAAGAATTTCAAATGCTTATGATGCGTTGCGAAGTAGAGGAACCACCAGCTTGAACAGTCTCAAGGTTCATTACTAGGTTAAGAGGAGACATTCGAGATGTTGTAGAGCTCCAATGATTTGACACCATAGATGAGGTAGTTAGGATTGTCCAATAAGTAAAAAGGTAAAGAAAGAGCCTAGCACCGGTAAGGATGCCGACTAACCAACCCGGATAGGCAAGTCACCGAGCTTAATCGAGTATAAAGTCAAACAGATAGGCCGACTAGATGATATAGTACCGACCTGAACGTATGAGAAGGGGGCAAGGGTCTGGTAGGAAGACCAATCGGATCAAGTGCTTTAAGTGCCAAAAATTCAGACATATAGCTGCTTAGTGCTCGAATCGATGGATGGTCATCAAGGGAGATATCCCGAAACTAGAAGTGGAGAGTATAGATGAGGAACCTGAGGAGGTTCCTGCCGAGAAAAAAAGTGTTAAGAAAGAGTTGATTGAAGAGGATGTGTTTCTTAAGGACTTAGATCAGTTACTCATGGTTGTTCGACGTACTATGAACATGGAACTCTCATGAGAAGAGGAGCAGAAAGAGAATTTGTTTCATACCACCTATAAGGTAAATGATCAGACCTTATTGTAGATAGTGGAAGTTGTACCAATGTGGCATCAACTGATCTTGTTTCAAAACTAAAGTTGCTGACTGTTGCACATCCGAGGCCGTATAAGTTGCACTGGTTAAGTGAGAAAGGAGCATTACATATCACTTAGCAAATATTACTGTCGATTACTATTGGGAACTACTCTGACCAGATTCTTTATGACGTCCTACCTATGTGTGCTTCCTACGTATTGCTAGGAAGGCCGTGGTTGTTTGATAAGAGGGTCATCTATGACAGTTACAAGAACATGTATTTGTTCAAGAAGCATGATTGGAAGATTACATTGAATCCAATGCTACTAAGAGAAGTTAATAAGTTACAGACAAATCTTGCTCGCGGATCGAAGAAGGCTCTGGTGATGAGTAGAGTCGAGCTTTGAGAGGCCATTAATGCTAAAGAGTCGACCCTCATGTTGGTCAGGCGATTATTGGAAATGAAGGAGTGGGGTGAGTTACTCCAGGAGACTGAGGAGTTATTAGATGAATATGCCAACCTGTTTCTATAAGCCCCACAACCAGCTACTTGATGTTTTGATCGGTTGAAAGATCCGATTGAACCTAAATTATAAAATAAAGCTAGAAATATTAGTAAAAATGACCTTGTAAATTTGAATTTAAGAAAATAGGTAATAAAATAGGAGACTATAAAATTTTCAAATTTTAAGTATAATAATTGTTAATTATCAAAAAAGGCGAAAAGTGTAATCTAATAACTAATAAATTACAAGAGATAGATTATATGTATATTAAAAATCATAGAATGACCTAAATAATAATTAGGAATGCTCACATGTACCCTATATGTATTTACGTATAAATAAAAATACGCGAAATTACTTAAATTGGCTAAAAACTTATTAAATAATTAAAGAAAATTCATAATTAATTAAATAAAAATAAAGAAAAATCAGAAAAATAAGGAACGATCCAAATATAGGTCGTGGCAGCTAAGGAAAATAAGAAAAAAATTAGCCAATTAAATTAGAACAACACAAAAGGCAAATTGGAAAAAGATAAGGTAGTTGTTTAATTAAATTAATGCACAATAATTTCCCTAAAGCTCTATAAATACCAAGAAAAATTCGGAAGCTCATTTGGTTAGTTTGGAGAGTGAGAAAAATAGAGAGAGGTGAAATTGAGAGAAAAATTAATGTTAGAAAAAAAAAATAAGAAAAACTACGTAATTAGGGCCATAAAGGGGAACCAACACCAGACAAGTAGCTGGGAGTGGACGGTCACCACCACCACACAATGGTGGCTATGCCTAGACCGGTCGATAAGGCTACGGCAGCTGGCAGTGGCTAAAGCCACCTAGACTGGTGAGTTTGATTTCTAGCCCAATTTTGTGTAATTTTATAAAAATAGTAAATATTCTTAGAAAATTATGAATTTTGTTATTCTGAAATATTTTAATATGTAGTTTTTAGGAAAAATATTATTTTGATGAAAATATGTCCTATGATATATGGTCCTTAAGAAATTATGCAAAATCGAGCATGTTTCGGTTTAGAAATAAATGACCTTAAGAGTGTAGTTTTAAGCCCAAAATTTTTGTGTAGACTACTTAGATGATATAGAATAGTGCTATGAAGCCCGTTTTCAAAAAATTAATTTTTGAAATTTTTAGGCCTTAAAATGAGGCATAAAATGGGTAATTTAGGTAATTAAATAGTTAATTAAGTAATTAAATAGTTAATTACTGATTTAGTGAATAATTATATGTTTTAGGATGTTGAAATTTGATGAAGTATGATACTTGTAGCCTTTAGGGTGTTAGATGTAATTATTAGGATAATTATGTAGTAAATGAGTAGTAGGGAAAAATAGTAAATTTTAAGTTAATTTTGTAAATTAGGGTAATTAGGTGTAAAATTTGATTTAGGATGAATTTAGACACTTTGAAATGATAATTGATGTTGGGAGATGGTAATTAGAGTGATAGAAATATTAGATATGTATTATATACATAATAAGTGATAATACATAATATGTAATTATTGGAAATATAATAAATAGAAAATATTAGGATAAAAATTTATATTATATAAATAATAGGGATATATAATAAAACTGATAGAAAACTTGAATTTATGTAATTATATGAAAAATGTAAAAATTTCTTATATGAGGAGTAAATTCGATACATTATTAAGGATTTAAATATACTGGATATAATAAAATATTGACTAGGGATAATTATGGTATTTAGGATGGCAGGAAGTAAGGTGATTAATTTCACATTATGAGTAAAAACAAGTTTCTAGAGTTCGGGTATAAAACAGTACTTTGAAATCAAACTAGAACCTAATTTAGAAATCGATACGGAAACTGAACCCGAACTTAACCCCAAACCTAGAATAATTGTAAAAGACTTAAGACCTAGATAATTAGGTAGATTAAACCCTAAACAAAACATAACAATAAGCGTTATAGGATAAAACAGACTTATAATAGTTATATGAAAAACTGAAACCATGTTTGTATTATAGGAATGATCAGCGATGGCTTGAGCGAGTCGGACCTTGAGTGAGTGAGCAAGGACTCAAGGTAAGTTGGGATTAATACGATGCTGTATTTTGGAGGCTTAAGATTATGCTTGGTTGTGCTTGTTAGATAGTTAGTTGTGTACATGTGCTTGATTACAAGTGATGCTATGATTCTGTTTGTTGTTCTGGCTTATATTGTATGATTTGTATGAAATGATTGTCACCCTAAACTGGACCTAATCAAATATACGACTTGTAATCATAATCGGACCTGTATGGCAACCTATTAGGGGAAACCTAGGATTCTCTAGCTAAATACCGACCCCTTTAAAAGGGATAATGCAGGATTGCATAAGGGTCTCTTCTTCATCCTTAGTCGAACTAAGTGACAAGTGAGGAGGTCGCGGCGAGGGTGAAGTCAATGGTTCGAAGGTAGTCGCGGGAGGAGCGGTGTCTCCATTGCACAAGCTTAGGTTTGGTCGTGAGCTGTTGCATTAATGGTAACTCCTCAACCTGGATTAGAGCGGGCGTAATTTCTCTAATCTCGTGACGGACCAGACAACGTCGTGCAATAGCATTTGCTTGAACATGTATTGTACCTAATAAATAGGTTGATAACCTTATTGTGTTTATAGTATATTTTTAAATCCTCTATTCTAACTTACTGAGCTGTGGTTGGTCATATCCCTATAGACGTCGTACAGGTGCTGGCTAAAAAGCAGCATACAACTATTCTGAAGCTAGCGACTGTTGGATTCCGGGGAGTGAGGAAAAACATTTGAAGAATAAACATATATTTTTAAGGTCTAAGCTTTTATTTTAGAATTTTTTATTTCTAAATAATGTAATAACTAGGAAATATATTATGAAGAAATTATGTAAAAATTAATTGTAATAATTGAATTTTAGTGTATATATATATTTTTTTTACTTTCTTAGGTAAATAATTTATTTAAATTACAAACTGTTTACTTTAAAGTGGGTTAGTCGTGGACGCCTTGTGTAGATCAGGTCTAGGATAGCGGTTGTAAGGCCAACTTTTATCTTATAATGGTTTACACGATGGGGTTCTTATGACTCTACCGCTTCGGGGCGTGATAGTTTCCAAAACAATTACTTAAGGGGTTGCCCCTAACTCGAAGCAAAGAGCACTGCGTTAACTTAGTACCCGGTGCTGCATTGCCGAATAAGCCAGCTTATTGGATGAATCTCGAGTAATCTTCTGAACTCCAACACCATGTCAATGAGTTGCTGGAGAAGGGCTATGTAAGAGAGAGTCCCAGCCCTTGTGCTGTGCTAGCACTTTTAGTGCCGAGGAAGGATGGAACTTAATGGATGTGCGTAGACAGCCAAGCCATGAACAAAATCACGATCAAATATAGGTCTTCGATCCCGAGGCTAAAAGACATGTTGGATGAACCGAGTGGAGCCAAGGTTTTCAACAAGATTGATCTTAAATCTAGCTACCATCAAATGCGCATGACACTAAGCAATGAATGGAAGATCGTGTTCAAGACTTGACATGGACTTTATGAGTAGATGGTCATGAGACTAATGAACCATGTATTGAGACATCTCATTGGGAAGTGTGTCGTGGTGTACTTTGATGACATCCTGGTCTATAGTATCGACATGCTAAGTTACTGTGAACACATCAGAGCAGTCCTAGATATCCTTTGTGTCGAGAGACTATTCGGCAATCTAAAGAAATGTTGCTTTTGCTAAGAGAAAGTGGTATTCTTAGGCTATGTAGTCAATAGAGGAGGCTTACGAGTTGATGATGAGAAGGTCCGAGCAATTGTCAAGCGGCTGACTCCTACTACTTGTGTTGACATGAGAAGTTTCCGCGGATTGGCTTCATTTTACAGAAGGTTTATCAAGAATTTTAGCACCATCACCACGCCACTTATCAAGATAGCAAAGAAGAACACCGACTTCTGATAGGGAGAAAGGGGGGAGAGAAGCTTTGCTGAGATAAAAGAAAGGTTGACCTCCACCCCGGTGCTAGTGTTAACTAACTTGGACAAAATTTTTAAGTAGGAATGCGACGCATTGGGCATTAGATCAGGTGCTGTCTTAATGGAAGAAGGTCGACCAATTGCCTTCCACAGTGAGAAGCTCTAAGGACCGTAGCTGAACTACTCCGTGTATGATAAGGAACTTTTGGCACTGATCCGAGCACTACAAGTATGGCAACATTGTTTGTTGTCGAGAGAATTTGTCATATATACCGACCATAAATCATTGAGGTACCTCCGAAGTCAGACCAAGTTGTCGAAGCAGTAGGTGAGATGGGTTGAATTGCTTGAAGGGTTCAATTTTATGATAAAGTACAAGCAAGGAAAGAGCAATGTAGTTGCAGATGCTCTTTTGAGGAGACATGCGCTTGTATCAGAACTGCAGACCAGGTTCTTTAGGTTTGCACTCTAAGGATCTACACTTTAGACCTATAATTTCGCGATGCGTCGACGGAAGGATAGTGTATAAGTATCATGTAGAGGATGGCTACTTGTTTCGAAGTGAAAAATTATGTGTGCCGACTTGTTTATTGAGGGAGCTACTAGTCAGGGAAGCCTACAGTGGAGGTCTCTCTGAAAATTTTAAGGGAAGGAAGACTTGTGAACTGATAAATGGCCGATTCTTTTGGCTGAAAATGAGGAAAGATGTGCACTGAGTTGTCGAAAGCTGTGCTATGTGCAAAAAGGCCAAGTGCCAAGTCGAGTAAGGGAAAGCAATGCCCCTACTTGTTTTGATGAGGCCATGGATTGAATTGAGCATGTACTTTATTCTTGGACTACTGTGAATTGCCTAAGGTAAAGATTTTGTAATGGTCGTCGTGGATCGGTTCAGTAAGATGGCATACTTGATGCCTTGCACCAAGACTAATGATGCTTTGGCTATTGCTTCTCTTTTCTTGCAAGAGATTGTGTGGATACACAGCTTATCGAAAAGTGTAGTCTCCAACAAAGACCTGAAGTTCTTAAGCCATTTTTGGAGAACCCTGTGGTGTCGACTGGGAACCAAATTAGTCTTTAGTACCTCATGTTACCCTTAAACTAACGGCTAAACAGAAGTTAATCGTACTTTAGGGTTACTACTCCGAGTTGTAGTAGGTAAGAACTTGGCTGATTGGGATGCCTGCTTGCCAATGGTCGAGTTCCCCTATAACTGAATAGTACATGATGCCACTAAGCAGACTCCCTTCGAGGTGGTCTATGGATTCAATCTTGAGTTGCCCCTCGACCATGTCCTTGTACTAATACTTATGCAAGAGGATCCTGACGCATGACCAAGTTGCTAGAAGAATGCGAGAAAAGACTAAGGGTAGGTTGGCTAAACAATTTCAGTCAGGAGACTTAGTATGGTTGTAACTCAGCAAGCAACGGTTTCTAAACAAGAGGAGGAACAAATTATCTGCAAGAGTAGAAGGACCTTTTAGAATCCTTTAGAAAATCAATGACAAAGCCTCTAAGTTAGAATTGACTGAGAACTATGGGTTTCCTAATGCCTTCAACATTGCCGACTTTAGTCTATATTACCCTAATGGAGAACTGAACGAACACCATTCGAATTTGATCCCAAATTCAAAACAACTTGGAGGGAATGATGGGAATTAGGCTACTAAACCTCTGACTTGTAGCCGAGCTTGAGGACTAGAAGGGTTGGTACGATGAATCCTTTTATTCCAACCAAACCCTACTGAGGTTAAGTACTTCCTTCCTGAGTTACCTTTCATGTTGTGCCGTATGACCACCCATTCTTCTGTAGTATGTTAAGTTGATGATTACTCTTTAGCACCGAGTCGACCAATTATTCGGCATCTTTCTTGTCGAGAAGCTGAGAGAGAGAGTTCGGATTGACTAAACTATCCCTACTCGGACAAGCCTATCTGTTTGTACTTTTTGATTGCATCTTCTAACGACCTCGCCAATGTAGCATTACCACATGTACAATATCATGTACAATATCACGTGCAATATTCTTTGCACTAATGATTGTTTTTTTTTTTTTTTGTATATTCATTTTCAACCTTTTGTATTTTGTACATTACTTATTTAGGAAATGCCTTTTTTTCTTTTCCTTTTTAAGCAAGTTGTCTTAATTTATGGGTATAAATACCGTTGTACTTGTAATGGAGATCAGATCATTCTTAATATATACTCTTGAGTACTTTTTCTTTTTTTTGTGTAAACATTGTTTGTTTACTCTTGACATCACTCTTATCCTTTCCCTTAAGCAAGGTTAGGCGGCGAGTAACCTTACCAGACCAATTCGTGCATCATATTGAATTGAGCCATGAGTTCTCGGAAGTTCTATTGATGTATCATATCTGTTAGGACCCTAAAGGGAGTCTAGGAGGATTGCTTAAAATTTCCATATCACATGTACACCCATGATATGTGAAACCGTCTTACAAGTTAGAGATTACAAGACTCTAAATGATTAATCACTAAGGTTGTAGAATTGTTAATTAATTAACACATTATAAAATATAAATAACTATGGATATCTAATATTCCACAGTTCTTTAGAATCGCAGGGAATTGGTATGCCCTACCAAATGATAAGATCAAGTAGTATAAACTTAAAATTCAAACTTATTGAAATTACTAAAATCTAAATATATATGTGGTAGTTACATTTAAAGTCTCAAATGAGTTATACAATCTTCCGCTAATTCTAACCTTTAAAACATTTCAATACTTGCACTTTATGCTTGACTCTTAACCTATGTTCGATTATTTATCAACCTACAAAAGAAAAATTATTGGAGAGTAAGCTATAAGAGCTTAGTGAGTTATCCCTCATATTATACTGGTAAGCAAGTTATCAAATAAATTATTACAACCATATGAATGCATGTACATGTAGCATGCCAAACAATATATGTAGTTGATCGGTGCTGCATATAATATTGGATTTTAACACCCTCCGAGATAAGGGTTGGAGATACATCGGCACCAATCACAATTGGGCTCTAGTACCTAGGTTTTTAACCATAATTTGCATTGCGTATTTTGCAAAATACATTTCCATTTCTAAGAAATCTGATAGTACACCAAAATCCTAGGTCTAGTCGTAAGGTGGCCTTCGTAGTTCACACTCACACCCTACAGTGGACATCTTTAGACTTAACCCTTAGCTAGACGGTTGGTGTCTCCAGCATCTAGTAAGCCTGTGGGCTAAGGTAAGGTCATGTTGTACGAGTACACCGTACTAAACACTTTAATTCAATGTATATAAACAACCCTTACATGGCCTCTCTTTACCTTCGCGTGAAGTCATGGTCGGAATAAGAAATGCAATGCATGGTTGATGCATGACTTTTTAATTTGAGATAAGCCAAATATAATTAAGTCAAATTAGGTGGTGATTAATTAATAATAGCAAACCATCCAAATCATGTAACATTTAATCATACAATCAAATCTTCAATTATCATGTTTAACAATATTTTTCACATTAATCAATTAATATTAAGCACATGCATATCCTGAACCCCCATGCATCAAGTTATTAATATTCAATTTAAGTACACTAACTATAAGCACAAAACAAGTATAGAGTCACAAGAGTACTCATTGGCTATGATGTCTTGCGCTAATTGCAGTCGTCCTCAGGAAGATCCCAACTCTTGTCAAGATCACCTAATTATTATAAGTTAAAAACGATAGTGAGTAATTGAATGAACTAGTTATTCTATATATTTGTTAACCTATTTCTACTTAGGTTCCTATTAGTTTTCGTTTGGTTGAGCCTTATCACCAATCATACGTAATTTTTTCGTTTTATTTCCAATATTTATAAACTTATAGTCTTTTTTCATCATTTTTGGAAGTACGTTTATACGGTGATGTCCGTTTTGGATGTTAAGGCCCATGTTTTATGATATGAATATTTTTATTAAAATTTTAATAGTTGAAGCTTAAATATTCTTATTGTCCAGTTTTATATCTTATTTTAGTACTTAATGATTTAATTAGCCATTAAATTCTTACACTTAGATGATCTTACATTGTTATTACTAATTTATGGGCTTAGATAAGGACAATTCAATTTAAGATGGGTATTAGGGGCTTAAAGGTGTTTCGGTTTATATGTATATGTATACATATATATTATTTCCTTATGTGATCTTATAGTTTATTATTTTATAGGTTTATATCATTAATTACTTATGTCATCGCTTATATAATCAATTGCTATGTCATCGCTTACATATGTATATTTATCCTTATGTATTTATGTGTTTTATACATATGTTATGTATATACTTATACTTCTAATATACTAGTATGTATACTTATGTTCTTATACGTATATTAGTACATATACCTGTATATACATACAGTTACATACATGTTTTTATACGTTTTTTTCCGTATGTCTTATATACCCTCTTAAGAAAGCTTCACTAAATCCATCTTTTTGCACTTTATGGGCTTATTTAGCAAGGTATATTTATGTATAGTTAGTATACTCTTCCTTTTTGGTTATGTACATGAAAGGTACTCATGTATAAGAGTATCTATATATGTGTTCATCAAGTGTATTCTTGTATATATATACTTAAACATATGTATATGTGCTCCTTCTCCATTTATCTAAGGATTTCCTACACTTATACTAAAGATTTCACTAAAACCCTCATATGTACACTTCACATGTACTCACTTGTTGTATGTACATAGGTATTTCTACATGCATACCTAAGTATTTATACATTTCTAAGCATGGTATAAGGGTTCTTATCTTTCACAACACATATGTACATATCACATAAGCTTTCTACATCAATCTAAGATTGATACTAACTAATTACTAAACTAGAAAATCAACTAAAATCTTACCTTTCTTTGACTTGTAATATGAAAAGGAAATGTAGTATATATGTGTTATTGGTTTGTGATGGTAAATAAAGTTATGAAAGTGAAATTGGGAAAAGTTTAAAATGACAAAGCAAAGGGAAGCTCACGGTTTGAGGACGGGGAAAAAAAAAGTTTTGTGTTGTCTTAATTTGTGTTTTAAAATGAAAACAAGTGGGGTCTAGATGGAGAGAAAAAGTGGACGGCAAGAAGGGGGTGAAATTGGAAAAAAAAAATGTGTAGAAAGTTTAAGAGAATGGAAGAAAACTCTAGATAACAATGATATATTTGTTGACTTTGTCAACATGTTGACTTTGTCAACATGTTGACTTAGGTTAACATGTATTGACTTAGTCAACCTTTTGACTTTGATCAACATGTGTTAGCATAGTCAACTCTTTACGATTACAAGTCATTTGAATGTACATAATGAAGTGATTAAGGAAAATTGCGAAGAAAATCAAGGAAATGAAAGGAAATATGGAGTTTATTGAAATGATTTGTAAGGATAGGTAATGGGGTCTTTCTTTAAGTGTTTATATCCTATATACATCATTTGATAGGCTACTTAATATAACTATTATGAAAAGTGTCATTTAGGATACTAATACTTACTATATGTAATATAATCATCAACTAAGCTCTTAACTCTATATAATACTAACCTAGTTTTATAATTAGAAGATGAATGTGATCTACAATGCAATCTCTTAGTTTTTTAGTAAATTAAATTAGTATTGTATGCATTTATGAATAATTGAAAGTAATCTTGATTATTTGATAATGATTTAGTATGATACTAAGGATATATTAACAATTAGGGTATTAGAATATATTATAGTGACTTAGTACTTATCCATCCTTAAAGTTATAATTTTAGGGTTTTATCACTTTTGGGTACAATCTTTATTGTTTAAGTACATTTACGATATAAAAGTTTTATAGCAATTGAATTTTTGATTGTTATCTTAGGGTTTTTATCTTAACTAGCCTTGTCGACTCTTAGGAATATCTAACTCGTTAGAGTCTACTTTAGATGTTAGGTAAAGAAATTTAGGAGTTTATAATATCCTTTAGAGCTGTTCGTAGGTTTTGCTTATTGTTTCATTCTTTGTTTTTACCCTTTCATACTTTTCCCCATTAATCCTTTTTTGAGCTTTTTGCAAGCTTAGACCCATCCAACGACTGGCCTTGTCTGTTTTTGGTTACTGTTCGCAACAAGACCCCTTTAAAAACAAGAAAGTGAGGGGAAGAAAAAGGAAAGGAGATAAAAAAAAAAAGGGGAAATAAAATGTTTTGTCTAGGTGAATCATGAAGTACCATATGTCATGAGCAGACACGTGGCCTAGTGATTCTTTGACATATGGCAGTACGTGAGGTGTAGGAAAAAAATAAAATAAAAGGCATTCTTTGCCTTTGATGAGAATTGAATCCTTGACCTCCAAGCTAAACTCAAATGCAAGTCCAAGCACTTATCCGTTAGGCAATTGGCTTGTGCATTGTTTATGTGTGCATTTAAATTACACATATGGACTAGGTCAACTTAGACTAGATTCGAATTTAAGTTCAGACCCAACGGTTCTCTTTCTAAATTTAAAAAATCTATTTTATTTAAATTATCTAAACAAAAAATATTATTTTCTAAATTCCTTAACTCTTCAATTTTGTTTAATTTTTCCTATTTTTTGTAACTTTTCAATTTTTCTAAAATTTTCCATTTTTTGTTATTTTCTAAATTTCTTATTTTTTTTTATTTTTTCCTATTTTCCTATTTTTTGATATTTGTCCTAGATTTCTTATTTTTTTTTTATGTTTTTTCCTATTTTTGTATTTTTCTAAAATTTTTTAAAATTTTTTTTTGGGTTTTCTTTAATTTTCTATTTTTTGTGTTTTTCCTAATTTAAGACCTTTTATCCTATTGAAATGAGATAAAATAAAATAAAGGAGACAAAAATTATGTATCTACAGTCCTTATAAGAGCTCGACACTTAGGTTGATAGAAATGTAAAAAATTAAGGTTGAGATAGGAATTGTCATCTTGAATTGGGTTTCGAGCTAGTATCTTCTATATGAGTCCTTACTGTCCTCTAGCTTGACTATGTGTGATTGATTTGAGGAGTTGATTCTTATCATGTCCATACTTTCAAACTTAAGTACACAACTCAGTTCGATTCTTAAATTGGCTAGGCAAATCCGTCCACTTATAGCAGCTTGATAATTGAGTTTGCACACAAGCTGTTAATGTTCGCCATATTGATCACTGCTTCTTCTCATTTGGTCGGTCAAGTGTGTAAGCTTGAAATAGTAAAAAATCGGTTGGCATGAATATAGCATGCATACGGTAGCTCGGTTGTTATAATAAGTTTGGGCCCTTCTTCTACTTAGCGAGGTCCTTTGTGCTACTGCTCGGCAAATGGAGAAGGCACCCAACAAAGAAAGCGTTTGGGCTGCTGTGTTCATATTAATATGAGAAGCTTGGAATTATAGTTTGTCCGTTGTGTGGCTGCTAAAATCTTACCCAACACAAGTAGTTCCACTTAAATTTTAGTCCAACTGTTTAGATTAGCTGTCCATGCACGCTAAAAGTGACGCTACTAAAAACTCCTTGCTCGGATGTTCAGTGGTGCGGCTCGACATGTTGGTATCCTTGGCTCTTTGGAGCGGCTTAGCTCTCTCATCCATGAAAGAGATCTGATCAAGAGTTGAAGTTGGCATTGGGTTGTTACGATTCACCAAATACTTGGGATAACGCGACAGAGTCGGGAAAGCTGAGTCGAAGTTCCGGCTAATATCCTCATTCAACTTAGGAAGGATGAACATGCCTTCTAGTTCTCTACCATTGACTCGATTAGTGAAACTTGCAAAACGTTGGAACTCTAGAAAATGCGTCCAATACTTGATGAGTGTGACAGTTAACTGAAACAATTCTCCCTTTTTGAAGAGTACAAGTTTTTCCAATGAGTAAAACCGGAATAGTTATTCAGATAGTTTTCGACTTTCACCGTATAATCAAATGTCATGAGATAACAATCATGCATTTACCAGAACAAAAAATTCAAACTAGATATTTAGGGCCATAAAAATATGAAAAGGAGAAATACCAATACTCATATTTTAAAAGAGAAGAAAATAGAAATCCAAGTATGTGAAATACAACAACAAACTATTAAGAGATTTGTTCAAGTTGAGAGAAGAAGTAAAGGAAGAGAAACATAACGGACCAAATTTGGGAGAATCCAAAAGAGTAAAAACGCCTCACTACTTAACTTTGGAAAAATCGTTAATAACCATGATGGTAGGTTGCATCATTTTGATAGACAACACCAATTGTTGATATTAGATTTTGTATCGGCGAATGAACACTTGCAAAACAAAGAAACAACTATGGAATGTGTTGGATGGTGCTTCAGTGTAGCTATTCCAATACTTAAGTCAACCCTCTTATTAAAAGTATAAAACTGTAAATCGATATGAAAAGTAAGAGAATGGAAAGAGGGTCCCTTACTTCTAGTCTTGTACTCCATTTATAGTGGGCGAGTGGCTACTTCTACCCAGACTAGGTTTTAAGAGTTGGGCTTAAGCCTCAATATTACTAATTTAGACCTTCAATCTATTTTACTCAAAAATGCTATCAACAATAAGCATGTAATCGAGTATTACAAATGGAATCAAGTTGTAACAATTGTGTTTAGTTAAATTAAAACAATATTAGGAATAGAAAAATAACATATCAAAATGACCATGATATCCATATTTTTTCTAAACCTAGGCTACTACACCCAACCTAAACCTTAATCTTTATCATAACAAATGACTAACAGGAATGAGTTTGCCATATTCAGTGCTTATTGAGTATAAGGTTACGAGGAGAAAGCTTTATCATGGTCATTGGAGAAAAGGTAGCTGGTTAGAGAAAAAAGGTTTGTGCTTACTTGTTTTCTTGGTGGGTTGAAGGTTATTGGCCAGAGAAGGGTCCATTGCAATTGTTGGTATGCTCAATGGGTCTATCATTATTAGAGAAGAAGGGTCTACCATGATCATGGCAAATGAAGAAGGTGTGATGGTCCATGCATGGTTTGTGGGTCCTTTGGTCGTTTGTTGTTGGTCTTTGGTTAGTGGTTGCTATTCGGTGGTTGAAGAACAAGGTTCAATTGTTAATTTGAGAATAAAAGGGTCTATCATCTGTTGTCATTTAGAGAAGAAAAGGGGTATACTATTTGTTATCAAAGAAGAAAAGGCTTCTAAGTGTACATGGGGAATATAAGATGTAATTAAGGAGAAATAGATTTTAAGAGTTTTATTTGTGAATTGCTATTTAGTATTTAGCACTTGCGGAATGGCTATTCAATGAAGTAAATGCAACAATAGGGTATTTCTTTTAGTGATAAAGGGGGGATTTTCCCCTTTGATTTAGTGAACTAAAGGCCATTAAAGCTTTTAAGAAATATTGAATATATCATGATTGTTCAATATTTCATTTTTTTTTAATTTCTCTTTGACAACTTATTTTAAAAGCTAACAATAAAGATAAGCTAAATGTTAACTGGATTTCATATTGAAAATACCTTTATGTATTATATAAATCACTTCATTCTTTTTAGTTTAAAATTTGAAAATTTAAATTCATTTGATTCTTCTTTTGTAATAGTTTGGACAATAATATAATATTTTATGACTAACGTCAAATGTCTTAGAAAACAATTCAAAATGAAGGGCAATGTTGTAATTTAATCGACTGTTAACACTTATTAAGAAATAAAACTAATGTATAAAAGATATGATGAAGCGTATTTAACACCAACTTGGTCTTAGGATAGAGGGAGACTTTAATTAGCTACCTTAATGCACACTAGAGCCTCCTAAGACATCCCATCACATTAATACTAGTGCTACTTATGCTAAAGTCTTAGTAACTTGTTAATTGCTCTTGTACTATGTTGATTGTACTTAAGGTCAAGTGAGCTTAGCTAGTGTTTCAACATGTTTACATTAGATAGATGTCTTTGCTAGTGCATGTCAAATCACTAACCACCAAACTATCCAGTTTCTAGGTCGCCTCTCCTCCAGATAGTTGAGCACTTGAACCTTATAGCTTAGCACAACTTACTCCTATGTACTTAGAGGCATGAATCACTTATACTCTCCTAGTTGATCAATTGATAATGAGAGTGAGTGATAGGATTCTAGATACTGACTCGACAACATGTTAGGTTTCGGACTATATGGGAGGCTTGCTTGCAAGCTTCGTACTAATGGATGAACTATTTATAAGCTTTATCAACGTTGGATGGCTTACTTCACTCTGTTGAGTTTACCTCATTATGCTGAGTATGCCTTGCTCTATCCTATCCGAGCTCTCCTGCAGACTTATCTATGAACTTTGGCAATATTAGAAGACTCGACATACTCTGCAAGTTTTGTCCTAGCCTACTATTTGCACCCTATTTTACCAAGTCTTCCTTACTATAGTAGAGTTACCCTGCTACTTTAGTCGGGTCTACTCTACCTTTCCAGGTTTACTTTGATCAGTTAGGTGTGCTTTGCTTTGGTCTAAATGGTTTTGTCTTGCTTTGCCAACATCCTTTGCACTACCAACCTATTTCGCTCTACAACACTATCCTGCCCTACCTATCCACTCTGCTATGTCGAGATCGATATGCTCACCTAAGTTTGTTTAACTAAGATCTGTTCGTTCATGTCGAGATTGTGTAGCTAATCCATATTAGCTTATTAGTACCAGATTAGATCAAACAGGTTGCCCACGTCCATGTTAGATTGATCACTGCCATATCAAGTTGACCTGTTCATTCGAGGTCGGCCACGGCAGCATCAGGTTGGCTATGGTCATATCAGATCGGCTTTAGACAAGATAGGTTGTCTAGAATCAGGTCTGCCCAAATCAAAGCTCTAAAGTCTCCAACAGCTCTTTGGAATCAAACATCAGCCTCTTACCTGAAAATCTCATTCGGCTATCTATTTTACTTATGTTATTTAAATTTCCTATTTCTTGTGTTTTCCCTAAGTTGTCTTCATATTTTATTTGTAATTACTAGAATGCCACTTGGGCATCCTTTAGTCATTTTATTTACAACTTTACCCCTTTGTATAAATAGAACACTTGTATAGGGTTTTAGATATACTAGACATATTAATGAAAAACTCTTGAGTCTTTTCCCTTAGAAAGCTCTTTTTTACCCACTTTTATCAATCCCTTTAGTAAGGATTGCGGTGAGCAACCCGAAGCCTAGTATCTGTACATCATATTGGATACTAGCTTACATTCGTACATGGTTCTACAGTGCATCATATTTATAGAGTTAGTGTGCAAGATTTTCTAAACCATCTACTTCCACTTATTTTTCAGGCCATCTCTCGGCTCGAACCTACCCCTTGGTTTTCGTGTGATACTGGGTTTGTGTATTTACCCACGAAGTTCGTATCATCTTAGTATCAAGGCATGGTTCCAAAAGGGAGCATGTAAAGTTATTGCAAAGAATTGTTTATGTTTGCTGATTAGTGGTTGTTGTGTTTGATCCGTAGATACTGGAGTTGGTTTGATTAGAGTAAGGTTTGGAAGTCTTGAGCTACGATGTGGAGATTTGTTTGCCAATAAGTTTGGTTCCTATTGTGTTCTGTTGTACTCTATTCTTCATTGCAAAAATAGAGGAGGGTCATTTCTGTGTACACCTGTGCGTTTGAGCGTATTGGTAACTATAGTTAAGTTGGAAATAGGTCAGTAAGATTAAGTCATATAGATTGTGGGTTAGTGTGGCGAAGTATGCAACCAATTCACAAGTGTTAGGAAAGAGACTGTTGTAGGCTTTGGAGTTGTGAAACCATATTTATAGAAATTATAAGGGATTTAAATTAGGTGCCTTAAATTGAAAGTGGGTGTTCGATTTTTCTAACAATAGTTCTCAAATTCTGTAGTTTGGGCCATTTAATGGGATTCTTTTGTGTAATAGCAACAATAGTTAGTAAAACGTACCATGGCTACTCGTATTGAAACTAGAGTTGTTGATATTAATTTATAGTGTTTGGTGGTTGTTAGTTGAAGAGACTTTGTTGTTACAGTAGTAGCAAGTAGTAGTAGTCCCCTTAGGTGTTGCACTGAACAATTTGGTGCTAGAGGTGATTACGGTTGTGCTAATGGGTTGTGTTGCTATCTTGGGGATTGGCATAATGCTTGGTGCTTGAAGTGTAAGTGTTTGAACTGAGCTAATGGAGTGAGACCATTAGGTGCCGAGCTGTTGTACTTTGGAGAAGTTATTTGAGTTGTTGTGTTGACTAAGAGTGCCAAACTGAAGAGGTGTTAACATGTCATTCTAATGAAGTGCTGCTTAAATTGAGACTGACAAAAGGCATGCACATCCAAGTTGTTATTTCCACTAACTTGCCAAGTCGAGCTATCATACCCCTAAGGTTACCGAATTGAGATTATTTGCTTATTCAACTTGTTGAGCTGATCTGTAGTGTCTAAGCTTAAGCATCGAGCTGCCTTAACCTAATAGCCGAGCTGATTCTAGAATTTGAGCTGAGTCGAAATGCTGAAGTGAAGTAAAAGATCCGAGTTATACAAGCATCCAAGTTGCTACATTCTTGAATCACCAAGTGTTGAATAGTTTTAGTCATTGTCGACGAAACTTTTTGTGACTTGAGCTAGTCTGTTGAAGTGATACCTCCCTTTAACATGGCTTATGACAATCAAGGAAGATATGGTTATGACTATGACTATGAAGATATAGGGTCGAGAATACCTATGTTTGATGGTTATGGACCCCCAGACGAATACTTGGATTAGGAATTCCAAGTCAATAAAGTCTTTGAAAAGTATTCGTGCCTTGAACATGATAAGGAATATATCATAAAGGATCAACTTTACGACCTTGCTAGGACTTGGTGGAAAAATGTATTAAGGTAAAGGATCCTAAGATGGGCGAGTACTACATGGAGCTCAATGAGACCTCCAATGAGAAAAATTCGTACCCCCATCATATCAAGGCAAGTTGTATGAAGAGCTATCTACCTTGAGGTAAGGATAAATGAGTGTCTAAGAATTTGCTAGGGAATATAAGGCACTCCTGAACCGATGTGAGTTGTATGAATCTCTTTTGTGTACTATCTCGTGCTTCATGAAAGGATTGAGGCTGGAGATTGCCCGATGTGTTAACCCCTTATGAGTAAGAAGCTTAAATGAAGCTATCCAATTAGCCTTAAGAGAAGAATCCACCATTGGTACTGACCATTATGAAGTGTAGGAACAATTAGAGGTTATATTTAATCAGCTTGAGAAGCTCAAAGAGGAAATGAGACAACAAAGGGATACTTGAATAGAGAAGGCCGATGAGAGAGAAGCTTGAAGAAAGGAAGCAGGAGAAGAAGAGGTGGAGGTTACTGGAGAGACAAGCAGTAGGGCTAAGGAAGACTGAGCTAAATTGCCTTTAAAGCCCCATGTTCCAGAAGTGGTTCCATTACTTGCTTCGAATGTTACAGATGGTAGCTCTAGAAATTACTACGTTTGCCTTCTTCATATCGGAATCTTACGTCCTAATCATCTAATAAGTTTACATAGCACTGATATGAGTAATTATAGCATCGTACTTGAAGTTATTATCGGTTGTCAATTGGAGTTTATCAAGGCTGAGGTAATGGATACATGTATTGGGGATATATCATGTTGGCTCTTGGTACTCTTGTGATGGAAAGATTTGGGGTATGTAGATGGGAGGAGGAAGAAGAATTGATTTATGAGGAAACAAATAGGATGCTAATTACAACAAATGAGGAAGCTATGGGGTCCGAGCTAGCTGAGCTTGAAGAGGTGGAAGCACTTGTAATTGATGAGCCATCTTACGTCCTACCAATACAAGATCTACGATCCCATAATCTTTTGTATGACCCTGAGATCGTATTACTTCCTGTAATTAATAGTTGTTGGGACTACTAAGGTATAGTTGATTGGCTCCGTGATGTATGGAAGGAAAGATCCATGATAAAAGGGTTTATTGATAGAGCCCATGACAAGTGGAGGGAGCATTGGTTGGTGATGCCCTTGTTGTAAGAATTGAAGTGTATTCCTATGTTTAAATTTCAATTTTATTGATTGGTATTTGACCCTAGAGGGATTTGGAATTGTCTAATGCTACATTTTGGGTCGAAACTCTTCTAAGAGGAAGGGGATGATAGGGTTCCAGATACTGACCCGACGACATGTTAGGTTTCGGATCATATGGTAAGCTTGCTTGTGAGCTCTGCATGAATGGATGACTTATTTATAAGCTCTATCAGCGTTGGACGGCTTACTTGACTTTGTTGGGTCTACCTTGTTACACTGAGTATGCCCTGCTTTATCCTGTCCGAGCTCTCTTATAGACTTATCTATGAACTTTGGCAATATCAGAAGACTTGACATACTTTACAGGTTTTGTCCTGACCTACTATTTATGCCCTGTTTTACCAAGTCTTCCTTACTATAGTAAAGTTACATTGCCTTACTCTGGTCGAGTTTGCTCTACCTTTCCAAGTTTACTCTAATCAGTTAGGTGTGCTTTGCTTTGGTTTAAATGGTTTTGTCTTGCTCTACCAACATCCTTTGTGCTACCAACATGTTCCGCTCTACAGGATTGTCCTGCCTTGCCTATCCACTTTGCTGTGTCAGGATCAATATGCTCACCTAAGTTTGTTCAGCTAAGATCTGTTCGGTCATGTCAAGATTGCCTAGCTATTCCATATCAGCTTTGCTACGTTGGATCAAATCAAACAAGTCGGCCACGGCAACATCAGATCGGCCACGGTCATGTTAGATAACCTTCAAACAAGATAGGTTGTCCAAAATCAAGTTTGTCTAGATCAAAGCTCCAAAGTCTCTAACAGCTCTTTGGAATTAAACATTAGCCCCTTACCCAAAAATCTCATTTAGCTATCTATTTTACTTATGCTATTTAAATTTCCTATTTCTTGTGTTTCCCTAAGTTGTCTTCATGTTTTATTTGTAATTATTGGAATGGCATTAGGGCATCCTTTAGTCATTTTATTTACAATTTTACCCCTTTATATAAATAGAACACTTGTATAGGGTTTTAGATAGACTTGACATATTAATGAGAAACCTCTGAGTCTTTTCCCTTAGAAAGCTCTTCTCTACTCACTCTTATCAATCTCTTTAGTAAGGATTGTAGCGAGCAATCCTAGGCCTGGTATCCCTATGTCATATTGAGTACTAGCTTAGGTCAATGTATGGTTCTACGATGGGTCATATTTATAGAGTTAGTGTGCGGGATTTACTAAACCATTGACTTTCACTTATTTTTTAAGCAATCTTGTGGCCTGGACCCATCTCTTGGTTTTCATGTGATATTGGGTTCGTGTGTTGATAACTCTGATTTTAAACATATTTCATATAGTGATTTTATAGCATTTCCCGTACATTTTTGGTTTTATTTAAAGAAATTGATACTTAATTGAGTAAAATGTTGATTTCAGGGTTTAAACGCGTTCTAGGCTCGAAAACGAAGAAAA